>JADRCD010225056.1:0-40138 GCA_019843815.1 Montemys delectorum | reverse complement strand
AAGAAGAAGAAGAAGAAGAAGAAGAAGAAGAAGAAGAAGAAGAAGAAACCTAAAACGGAAAAAAGTCTTTTTAATACCAGCTAGAGAGATGGCTCACAGCACTTAAAGAGCACTTACTGTTCTTGCAAAAAGACCTGGGTTTCATTTCTGAGCACACAATCGGGTGGCTCACAACTGCTAGGGAAACTAGAACCCTCTTCTGGTCCCTGTAGATACCTGGACATGTTTGATGCAAATTAATTCATGCAGACTCATGTTCCTGCACACAAACACACAGGAGGCTTCAAGATTTCCATCCAATAAAATAAAACTTCAATAAAAACTCAAATTTTAAAAAAGGAATTCAACTGTGATAAGCAGAACGACCTTTGTGTATGTACATTCACACGTGTTTTATGTGCAAACTTCTAGCACATGGTGAACCAAGGTCAATGCTGGGTTTACTTCCTCAATCCCTTTCCAGTTTTTATTTGGGGAATGGGGTAGAATTTCACTGTTCAGACCTGACTGTCCTAGAACTTGTTTTGTACTCACAAAAATCCTCCTGCTTCTGCTTCCTGAGTACCAGGGTTACCAGAGTGAAACATCATGCCTTGTCATTCACCATGCCTTTTTTTTTTTTTTTTAAAGACCTTGGCTGGTCTCAAACTTATAGGGATCAGACTGTCTCTTCCTGAGTGCTCAGGATTAAAAGCACTCACAACCACGCCAAGACCAGGTTTTTATTTTGAAGCAGATCTTTCACTGAACCTCGAGCTCATCAACTAGACTGGAGGGAGAAGTTTCAGAACTGAGCTCCAATGTCCACCCAGCACACAGTCACCAAGATAGGAATTAGAGGCTCATACAACCATGCCTGGCTTTGTTCATGGGTTATGTGGCCTTGTGCTTGGATGGTAGGCTACTTGGATGGTAGCCACCTCCCCAGCCCATTTCTACAGCTATCCCCCTGCAGAAGAAGACAAGACAGATACAGAAGTAATAAACAATTTGTTCAAGGCAATATAAAGTGAAAATGACAAAGTTCTTACAAAAATTCTGCTAATAAAACTCAGAAAATCCCACCATTACAAGATACTCCGTTCTTCAACAATGCCAACAGAAAAAAATAAAACAAAGTAACTGAAGTTAACTTATAAAGAATGTATAGTTCGGTAAAAGAATTATAAATGAACAGATGACAAAAGAACAAAGCAGAACTGTTTTCCAAAACTAAGCACAGAAGCATAGTCCAGGTTAGCAATTCATGAAGTTTACTTAGAATATCCACAGCTCTTTCAGGAAATAACAAAGTAACAAAAATTCTGTTTAACACCAAAAGTTCTAATACTAAATTATAATATTGAGACCTTACCATGCATTTTCATGTCCACATTCATGACATTCCAATATGGCATAAACAGTGGTCATAAGAAAATCCTGATGTTTTAACAAATCAGGGAAACGGAAACCACTATATAATAGTAGTAACCACATTTGTGACATACATATAAAATGATTATGAATATTTGAATGAAGCACCAAAATTGACTAATTTTATAAACTTTAATCAAAACCGATATAGATGTTATTAATACCCCAAACAACTAAACAAGACACAGTGTTTCTGCTACATTATAAAGAAGACGGTTATTTTAAAAAGTTCCTATCCAATTGGGTTGCATCATAATCAAACCATTTTCAACACACAGTAACACTTTTACCTACGACTTTAATATCTAACTGCCTACCTGATACTGAAAATTATAGCTTCTTTATAAAAGAGACAATTAGATGATCTGATTTAAAAAGCAATACTTTTTTAACAATTTACACGATGCTTAAATTTTTTCAATGGTGAAAAGTTCCATAACGGGTTGAAGACAGACCAATAGATTTTAGTGCAAAAGCATTTCTAAGATACTACAATTCAACTATTATTCATGTAAGAGATTTTTTTAAAGATTGTTTTATGGGCAAGTAATATGGAATATCACTGTGTAAGCCCTGTCTGGCTGAGAACTTGATGGGTAGATCAAGCTGAACTCAAACTCAGGATTCGGCCATTCTCTGCCTTCCATGTACTGGGAAGAAAGGTATAGACTATACCACATTTGGCTTCAGGAATATTTTTGCAACTCTTGAGATACAAAATCAAATGTGGGAAGATAATTATTTCATACGGCAAAAAATTAAACAAATTTACAAACTTAATAGTTCCCTGACTTCACAAGGTTAAACATGAAGACACAGAAACAAGCCGGGCAATCATGGCGCACACCTTTAATCCCAGCACTTGGGAGGCAGAGGCAGGCAGATTTCTGAGTTTGAGGCTAGCCTGGTCTACATACAGAGTGAGTTCCAGGACAGCCAGGGTTATACAGAGAAACCCTGTCTCGAAAAAACAAACAAGAGACAGAAACATAAAATAAGACTGCTATTCTCTGTATAGACATTTTTAAAATTTTTGTGCAGCTTAAAACTTTATTTGTGCGTGGCATGTGTATGCAAGTCCACAGGAAAGAGGATGTTACAGATGGTTGTAGGCCACCTATCTAGTAAGGATGTCAGGAATCCAGCTTGGGTCCTCTGGAGGAGTAGGAAGTGTGCTTAGCCACTGAGGCATCATTTCTACAAACAACCCTTACATTTTTAATTTGCTGTAATTTATAAAATGGCAAGCAGTAATAAAATTAAAAAGCTCTTTCAGGTCCTCAGTAATTTTAAATAAAGGAATTTAGATTCCATAAAGATTGATATCCTTTTACTTTTGTTGTTGTATTTCTTTTTGTTCTGTTTGGAAAGAAGATCTCACTTATAAGAGTTAGACCGGATCTTACTAAGCAGGTGAGGCTGGCCTTGAATTCCAACTTAATTCTTAAGTGATGGAATAGAGGCATATGCTGCTAATCTCACTTGAAAACATTTCTTTTGAGAATATTTATCTATTATCATTTTAGCTATATAAGTGTTTTGCCTTCTTGGATATCTATGTACCACTTGCTTACCTGGTACCCACAAAGGTCAGAAGAGGACATGAGATCACCTGAAACTTGAATTAAAGACAATTGTGAACCCCCATGTGGGTGCTGAAAATTAAATCCTGGACTCCTCCAAGAGCAAACAATGCTCTTAATTGTCTGACCATCTCTCAAGCTCCTGTTTCATTTTTTATCATGTGTACATGACTAGAGTATCTGGATGTGTGAGTAAGCCGGAAGCATCAGATCTCCTAGAGCTGGAGTAATAGGTAGTTCTGATCCAGTGACATGGGTGCAAGGAACCAAGCTCAGATATTCTGGAAGAGCATTTCACACTCTTAAAGTCTGAACCGTCTCTCTAGACCCTAGGGAACTCTTTCAAGTTTTAGACATTTCTCTTCAATAAAACTACAATGGAGGAAAAAAAAGGGGGAACACCAGTCTACATAAATCTATTCCCAAAGCATGTTAAATGTGCCACTACTGCGATCTGACACTATATTTCCTTTAATATTCAGAACAAATATATGATTTTACATAGTATGGTTGTGTTTCTTACAATTATTTTATGTGTATAGAGTGTGTATTTATATAAAAAAAAAACAAAGGACTTGAAAAAATAATTATTCCTTACACTAAGCAGTTAGGGATAAAACTCAGGTTGCTAGGCTTGGCAGCAGGCCACATTACTCAAGAAACCATATCACTTGCCTAGTGTGTTTTATTTTAAGGCAATGCTATTTTAAAAACCACATAATGTGCAAGTCATAAGTAAAGAAATTTGTTTTGAAAATAGTCTGAATGGCCATGATCAACAATGTTTAAGTTTGTAAGAATTGTTTAGGTTTCAACTGATGACATTTTTAGGTATTTGAATATACACACACACACAATGTAGTTCTAAAGAAAAGACTAGCATGTTCTGACTAGCCAGGCAGTGGTGGCACACACCTTTAATCCCAGCACTTGGGAAGCAGAGGCAGGCAGATCTCTGAGTTCAAGGCCAGCCTGGTCTACAGAGTGAGATCCAGGACAGCCAGGGCTACACAGAGAAACCCTGTCTCGAAAAAACAAACAAACAAACAAACAAAAAAAGATTCTTCCTTGGTGCTGGAGAGATGGCTCAGTGGTTAAGAGCACTGACTGATCTTCCAGAGGTCCTGAGATCAATTCCCAGCAACCACATGGTAGATCACAACCATTTGTAATGGGATGCACTCTTCTGGTATGTCTGAAGACAGCTACAGTGTACTCACATACAAAATAAAATAATTCCTGAAAAAAATAGATTCAACCATACTAATAAATATTTCTAAACCTAAATTTATAAATCTATGAACCATCCCTTGCATTTGTTTTCATTTTCTAAAAGATCTATTTATTTATACAGTATTCTCTGAGTGTATTATGCCTGCGGGACAGAAGAAGGCATCAGATCCCGGATAGATGGTTGTGAACCACCATGTGGTTGCTGGGAATTCAACTCAGGATCCCTGGAAGAGCACGCAATGATCTTAACCCCAAGCCTCTCTCCAGTCCACATTTCTTTTCTTTTCTTTTCTTCTGTTGTAACAGGGTACTAAAATTAGATAAATAACCAAATTTCCATAAAAAACAATAACGAACAAAAATATTAGCTAACATACTCACTACACCTAGGCACAAAGACTAACACAAAAACTATCACCATGTAATATAGTAACAAAATAGGAATAAGAAAAGTTTTGCCAGGCAGTGGTGGCACATGCCTTTAATCCCAGCACTTGGAAGGCAGAAGCAAGTGGATTTCTGAGTTCAAGGCCAGCCTGGTCTACAGAGTGAGTTCTAGGACAGCCAGGGCTATACAGAGAAACCCTGTCTCCACAAAAAGAAAAGAAAAAAAAAAAGAAAAGTTTTGCAGGGCTGTTGCCAACGTCACCAATAAAAAAACAAGGCTCATAAAGCTTATTGCTTTCTTTTCTCTTCCAGCTTTCATTTCCAGCCAATCTCTCTCTGGCACAGAGTGGCATCCCATAAAGGGTAGCCTCCAACATCAGCACCACAAGTGCTGTGATTACAGGCTATACCATGATCCCTGACTAAATGTACACTTTTAATTCAGGTAATTGGAAGCAATATCCAAAACTCCCAAAACATAACTCACATTTAGGGAAGAAGTAAATACCTGGTAAAATGTGAATTTACAGTATTTGACTTGGACTTCCTACCTACAATGTGAATGCACGTATTCTAAAATAGCTACCCACATAAACTACAGGAAATAATCCTTAGTTTTATCATCATTAAATAAAATTTGTATCACATATAATTACAGAATTGACAGATGACTTGCTAGTTAAAAGCACTGATTGCTCTTGCCACAAACACAGGTTTAATTTCCAGCATCTACACTGTGGCTCACAACCATCTAGAATTCCAGTTCCAGGGGATCCAATGCCTTCTTAGGGCCTCTCTAGGCCACATGCACACAAATGATACACAGATATACATGCTACCAAAACATTCATACACATGAAATAAAAATAAACAAAAGGAGGAGGAAAAAAGAAAAGAAAAACCAGTAAAAGAGTAAGTATTCAAATAGCCAAGTCCAACAATCAATGACACTACTAGATACTAGTAACGACAGGAAAGGACAGGACAGGAGGAACTGTTACTGGTAATGCAAAAGGAGCATAAAGACAGCCAGGTGGGACTTAAATCTTACCACATGGTCCAATAATCATCTCTTTGTATTTACCCAAGGAAAATGAAAACTGTCCAATCCAAAACTGAACAGGAAAGTTAACAGTAGCTAAAATTTGAAATAAAATTTTCTTCAAATAAATTATTATAAATCTAGGAAAACAGAATTATTGTTCAACACTAAAAAGAAATAAACTCTTAAATTAAGATGCAGGGAAAATTTGAATTTTAAATGAAATGTCCATGTCTTCACACTATAGTATTCTAAATCAGATATCCTAGGAACAATAAAACATGGGCACACTAGAAGGACTAGGTTGTAAGGATAAGGAGGGAAAACTAAAAAGCAGAGAAAAGGATTAAGGCAGTGGAGAGGTATGTATGTGAAAATGTTCTGGCCAATACCAGAATGGTAAAAGTCATTATACATTTGTCATAACTCTTAATTGTAACACATGGAGTGAACTACTGGCTGTAATTTGTAATGATGTGCCAATGCAGGTTCATCAGAGGGCTATCAAATATGCCATGCTGGGAAAGATAGTAGGAGGATACAGGAGATAAAGTATGCTAGAAATCATTATACCTTCCTATCAGTTTTGCTAGGAATTTAAAAATACTTTTAAGAAAGTACTAAGAGGGCTGGTGAGATGGCTCAGAGGGTAAGAACACCGACTGGTTTTCTGAAGGTCATGAGTTCAAATCCCGGCAACCACCCATAATGAAATCTGACACCCTCTTCTCTGTACTCATTTATAATAATAAATAAATCTTGACAAAAAAAAAAAGTACTAAGAAAGTACTAAGTACTCAGAGCTCCCAGGGACTCAACCACCACCCAAGGAGTACACATGGCGGGAATGATTGCTGTGGCAGCATGTGTATAGTAGAGGTTTGCAAAGTCGATCATGAATGGGAGGAAAGGCCCTTGGCCCTGTGAAGGTTCTGTGCCCCAGTGTAGGGGAATGCCAGGGCCAATAAGTGGGAGAGGGTGAGGTGGCAAGCACGGGGAGGGGGGAGGCAACAGGGGTTTGTTCCTGTTGTTTTTTTGGTTTTTGGTTTTTGTTTTTTTGGAGGGGAAACTGGGAAAGGAGAAATCATGACATGTAAATAAAGAAAATATCTAATTTTAAAAAAAAAGAAAAAAGGAGAAATGAAGGAGAAAGACCAGGACATTTACAATTGTTGACCATTTTAATTTTCAAAAAATAAAGTACTATTGTGAAAAAGAAAAAAAAAAGAAAGTATTAAGTAAAACAGGGAAGAAGGCAAGGAGGAAACATCAGAAAGGGAAGAGCACAGGTGGATAGAATAACAAGCCTATAAAAAAATGTTTAAAATGTAAATGTTTATGTTTCCATTGTAATAAACATGAAATTTATGCTTGAAATTAGTCATAAAAAAAATCAAAATAATTCATCTTTGTCCAATCAGAAATCAAAGTAACAACAGAGAGATTACTTAAAACACAAGGGCTTTAACACAACAGTTCATTTTTCAGATCTTAAAATGCAGCAATATCAATAGCTGCTTTTTAATTCATGGTATTTCTGAGACTAAATTGCAAAAAACCACATAGAATCTAACACATAATAGCAGACAAAAGAGAAATAATACATTGTATATAAAGTAATACTTGGACACATATATTGAGTTGAGAATCTTATTTTTGATGCATTTACCTGAGAACATTCATTAATGATTATAATTTTCAATTGCTATATAAAATTCTCTGAAAATTTTCTGGTTTTGCTTTTCTTCCTGGGGTACGTTACAACTAAAACTCTTGCTCTTTCTGTCTCAGCCTAACCTAACTACTGGGATTACAGACATATGTCACTGAGAAGATGCTTGTAATTGCTAAAATACATCAGTAATGGTTAATTACTCCTCAATTGTAGTTTAGTTTCTTTTTCTTAATAATACCAAACTACTAAAGGAATGAACAATGGCATCAGCTACAAGAGGAATACTATTGCTAGATAGTAACAAAGCTTTCTAACACTAATGGGAAAGGGGAGGTCAGCACCCCTCTATTTGTCTCTTTATCACCCACTATGTTTTCTTACGAACATTATGCAACTCTTATGATTGGACAAGTCAACTTATTAAAGATGAACCAAAAAGCAAACATACAATCCAGGAGACAAGTAGTCCTAGGAAAGTAGGAAAGCAAAGGAAGAACGCATCATTGGATCAATGTTAATGAAGCATCACATATATCAAAAAGGAGATGGTCTTTATCTGCTCGTTTGATGTTCACATCACACCAACAGTTATGCAACAACATTATTCCTAATAGGCCACTCAGAGTAACAGCTTTAATATGCTTAGATTTCAACTACTAACTAAAATTTTAGTTATATGAAATTGTAAAAGAAATTATTTCTACAAATGAGTCAATGTTGACGATGCAGAAAATACAAAAGTCAGCTTACATCAAATATGGCTGAACTTACAACCAAGAGAGACTTAAGATACAAAAGACATAATGACAAAAAGCAATGCATTTTGTTTAAAAATTTTCAAGAAGTCTTTCAAAACACAAATATAATTATCAACAATCTAATTTAAAAACATTACCGTAGAGTATGTCTACAAACCAAGTTTTATACGTCTAGCAGTTAAAATTAAAACGCCCATTCATATAGCTTAATTTACAATTCTTAACATTTAGGTGATAATAGCTTCATGATCTCAATGAATAAAAAAAAAAGCTACAAATGCTAGGTTTAGGCAATTCTATAAACACTTTGAAAATATAATCACCAAGGAAAATAATTCCAGCAAATGGCTCTCCACTAAAGTCACACAGCAGAAGTAACAATCTAAATATGCCTTCTTCTAATTCACACTACTTACAAACTAAATGTATCGATTACATTATACATATTAACAACAGTTCCATAGCTATGTTTAGCCCGACCACTTCTCATCTCCAATTCTCTTCTCCATTTACTCAAAAAAGATAAATATCTGCTAAAAATAAGACAGTACTACTATGAACCAAAAATTAAAACCATTTTAAATGAAAAGACATATGGTATACCTACAACACAGCAGAATAATAAACCAATCAGTTACCATTTTAGAAAACACTAAAAATAAATTCTCAGTAATACTTCCCAGTAGAGAACTTGATTCTCTAGACCTCAAGAACATTTTAGCTATATCTCTTAGAGGTCCTTCCCTGCATAAACATTCTGTATCAAAAGTGCCTATAGCACAGGAAATAATGTAGATTTTTTCCCCATAAATGGAAAAATCTTCTGATGGAAACCAGTCTTCCAATAAAGTGTATAGAATTCTCACATTAAAGTTAGATTTGCTGACAACCAAGCATGCACATAAAAAAGTTGATTATTTGACAGTTTAAAAAAACCTATTTATTCATGATGTGATTCCATCATGAAGTCTATAAAAATAGTCCAGTAGTTTTATCTCAGTGCCATAGTGTGTTTTTCCAACAAGCTACCAAATGCTTAACCTAAGACAATATACCAAGGCACAGTAATTCATAAAGTACATTTAAAATTATGATTTCAGATTATCTACCTACTTATTTTTCTTTTACTCTACAACATCCCCCATGGTGGCCTCAAATTTGTGACCCTCCTGCCTAACTCTTAAGAGTACTAGGGTTATAAGGTTGAGCCCCATATTACCTACAATGGCAGTTGGAGTTGGGGAACACACACACAAAGCTATATAATTCTGTTAGCTTCTAAATAACTATACAAGTGTGCCCCCCACCAGCCTGGAGCAGGTTGATTCAGACCTTGCTTTGCCCCAGCCCAACAGTCTACTGTCCAGTGGCATATGCAGCTTCCTAGAGGGAGCCACCACCTCCTTGAGCCTCTGAGCCTGTATGCCAGACAAGTTCCAGACAAGCAACAAGACCTTGATAAGGCAACAAGATCCTGGCAGAGAGGGGGATGGGTCTCCTCCCTTTATATACTCAGACTCCTAAGTAAACATTGGGTCTTGATCACAAATTGTCTTGGTCTCATCCTTCTCTCTAGCCCCATCTCATCCTACCCACTTAGCCCCATCTTTCCTTTTGGGAACCCAAGTAATCCATGGCAGCTGGTGGCTACATATAAACAAATCCTGACCTCTAAATACTCAGCACACAAAAGTAAACAAAAACATACAGTAAACAAAAGCATTTTAAAATTTAGAAAGTAATTTGTAGGTGCTTAAACACACCATCTCTAGAAAAGGGAGAGGGAGATAATTTAATAGCTGGGCATGATGGTATAGGGGTCTCCGAGTTAAGGACCACCTGGTCTACATGGAGACACATAGCCAATTCCAGGATAGCTGGACCACACAAAGAGCTGGCGCTCACTCCTGCTCTCTCGTGCATGTGCTCTTCCCCCCCCAAAAAAATTTACAACACTATAAATTTGCTCCAATTTATATGAAAACTTGTAAGGTTGCAACTAAATATTATTAAAACCAATATTTCGGTATAATTAAAGAATTAAGTATCTAAATAAAATGACCAGTATTTTTATGCATATGGATATTTTTTACCTCCATGTATGTTTGTGCACCACACGTGTGCAGTGGCCTTGGAGGCCAGAAGAAAGCACTATGTCCTTTGAGGCAGGAATTACAGCAGACGGAAAGCCTGACATATATATGGTGTGGGTATTGAGCCCTCATCTAGAAAAGCGGCAAGTGCTCTAAAGAGCTGAGCCATCTCTCCAATTCCCTTACCAGTACTTTCAATTAAACATATCTAATCATAAAAATCCTAAAGAATGGTCTCAATAACATGAGTAATTATCAGCTTAATAAGTGTATTTTGTTTAATCATAAGTCTAAGTTGTTCCAATCACATACCCTAACTACAGATATTATTCTAATGAATTACCCAGACTCCCTGTTCTTTTCTACTGTACTCAAAAAAGTAGTTCCTAAAAAAACAACATACCCTCCCCAATATTTAGAAGTCCTTAACTTACAGAAAAAAAAAAAAAAAAAAAAAAAACAATTAGGTGAAAGTATACTAACCCAAAATGGATGAAGATAGAACATTAAATGTGACCATCGAAACACCAATGTATCAGTCATTTAGTTTTACCAACACGTCCAACGTCTGTCAAGTAGCTGACCTGCAAGTCATACCAAACTCTAAAACAAACCTTTGAGTATAATCCCCTCAATTATTTCCACAGAATGAAAAGGCCATGTAAATTACTTATAAAATACATCCTTTGACTGTCCAGTTGTTTGACTCTTCTCCACTTCTTTGGGGAAAAATCTTCCTTTGCAATCAAATTACTTGTTCGATAACTTAGAAAGAAAGAGTACTCAAATAAGCCATGTAGAAAGCACAAAATTAGAGCTTGTCTAAAAATTACATAGTTTCAGAAAATAGATGTGTGCCTACCTACCCTCTTGTTAGTAAGAAACAATAGATGTCATTTCTCTTTGCTAGCTTAAATTACTCAAGTTTTATCATTCCCAAACCTTCTGTTTTAAGTCCTATACAAGTCACACCAGGGCAAATCAAGAATAATTAAATCATGGAGGTAATGGAAAACAATACCCATACAAGATACAAAATCCAGTAACATACCAAAGTTGATACTACTGATCAAGAGGACGCAGCATTAGAAAGAGTACGTTTTAAACCTCTATGCACAGAAAGAAAGGATCTGGAAGGCCAGAAAGCCTCGCGTTTGGCAGCATCACTTTAGTAGTGGTTTCTTTGACTCTTGCTCTGACTTTTACAAGACTACATGAACCTAATTGGCATTCCTCGGGAACCTTGGATCTTACGATATGAGCAGACCTGCTCAGTGGGCCTTCTAAAAACACTGGAAAGGAAACATATAAATTAATTAATTTGCATTGTAATTTACTAACTGTTGAATTTGGATAAGCTGAGCTTCCCCTCCTTTTTTAAAATAATTCCCCAATTATCATACTGATTCTAGATCAGGGAGTAGCAAACAGGGCCAAGTAGTAAATATTCTAGTCTTTGCTTGCCACAAACTCTTGATAAAGTATCTTATATTGTTCACAACTAGTCAACTTAGCCTCTATAGGGCAAAGCAAATGTTAACAAATCTAACAAATGTATCTCAAACTTAAATACAAAAACAGAAATCATTCAGATTGAGCTGGCCTTCTCTAGTCTGCTGATCCCTGGCCTAGATGAAATAAAATCACTAAAAACTAACAATATCATTACTTGAGACTGTATCTCCTACATACATAGAGTGTGAGAAATCAACTGAAGGGTGACATCCAAATCCACAAGGCACTACTCATACAGAATGCTCTACTATATTTAAACTGTATATATGAGTCCCCAACTTTCTCCCATGTTTCCCCAAGTCCATTTACCACTAAAAATTTGTACTATGATCATGATGATTTCAACACATTTAAGTGCATCTTAACCTTCAAAAACAGTTAATAAGATATTTAACATTTTAAAATCCAACTATGTGTCTCCAACAGAAACCTACTAATTTCAAAATATTGGTGGATCTCAAGCATTTTTCATTAGTTTATGGATATGTCACAAACTGTTACCTACTGGTTTAGCAGAACACTATGCCCAGATATCCATGTCAGAATCTACTCTAATCACACAAACACAATTCTTTCTAGGTATAAAATGTAGGGATTTACTGGCAACAACAGAATGCACACTCTTATACCCAGCAGTAAGAGGCAAAGAGGCAGGGAGATCTCCTGTTGAGTTTGAGGCCTTGACCTTCTGACCCTTTTGTATCCACCTCTCCAGTGCTGGGATTACAAACCTATAGCATCCTGCCAGGTTTGTGCAGTATAGGATGAACTAATGTTAAAACGAATTTACTAATGTTAAATTAAGCACTCTTTAGGTGAGCTTCACTCTCAATCACGTTTCCAGCCTTGACAGGACCACACCAATGGGAAGACCATTGACAAAATGAACACAACTTGATTTAATAGTTGCCACATTATATACTATTCTCAAGTATATGATGTGTATACTTATCAAAAATTGCAGGGAGAATTCCAACAGCCCTGGTGGTGCACACCTTTACTCCTAGCACTTGGTAGGCAGAGGCCAGCCTGGTCTACAGAATGAGTACCAGTACAGACAGGGCTACAGAGAAACCCTGTCTCAAAAGGAAGGGAGGGAGGGAGGGAAGGAGGGAGGGAGGGAGGGAGGGAGGGAGGGAAGAAAGAGGAAAGAAGGAAGGAAGGAAGGAAGGAAGGAAGGAAGGAAGGAAGGAAGGAAAGAAGGAAGGAAGGAAAAGAAAAGAAAAAAGAAAAGAGAGAAGAGAAGAGAAAAGAAAAGAAAAGAAACAAAACAAATCAGAAACATATGGTTAAGAATCCTGGTAGCTCTTTCAGAGGACTTGGGTTCAATTCCCTAGCACCCACATGGCAGCTCACAACTATCTGTAACTCCAATTACAGGGGATCCAATGCATCTTCTGATTTCCACAGGCACAAGGCACTCACATGGCACACAAACATACATGCAGGCAAAACACAAACATACACATGAAATAAGAAAAAATTTTGAATATATATACAAACACACATACTTAAGGTAGTAAAAGTTAGACATGCTACAAGACTGAAAACTATTGCACTTAATTTATAATTACAATAGCTATTATCAAAGAATTTGACATTTTCTAAGAATACATGTAAATTAAGACTGACAAATTTATACCCCTGAAATTTTAAAACACATGTATACCAAAATAATTATGTTAAAGACTGACCCAAAAAAGGTCTAAATTTGTTAAGTACTGTTCTTTATTCTATGCTACAATATTCCTGAAGAAATAAGATGTACACTTCATAGCCTCAATTTATGCACTTGGTGCTGTTCAAGTATACCCAATGAAGGGAGGACAAGCTGGCAGGAGCTCCTTACACTAACCAAGGAAACCTGCTTAAGTTCTTAGTTGGGAAAGGTCAACTTACCACTAGACTCCTTCCTTTAAACTCAACAGAGAAAAAAGAACATAAAAATATTCTAATGTTAGCCGGGCAGTGGTGGCGCACGCCTTTAATCCCAGCACTTGGGAGGCAGAAGCAGGTGGACTTCTGAGTTCGAGGCCAGCCTGGTCTACAGAGTGAGTTCCAGGACAGTCAGAGCTATACAGAGAAACCTCGTCTCAAAAATACAAAAAAAAAAAAAATTCTAATTTTAAAATTCAAAAAAGAAAAAATAATTAAAACTGCTTAATAATTTTTCCAAAGGCACACTTTCTAAGTATAAGAATGTGAAAACTGCCTCACACTATTCCTATTAACAATGTTTGTCCATGAACACAAAAACTATTCTACTACTTCTTTTAGTATTTTAGCATGTTACTTACAATAACAGTAAGCATTATAAAGCTAAAGAACTTGTACTTATAATCCCATTCTAGTAGAATAATCTTGTAAAAAAATAAACAATGTACTTTACAAAAGCCAATAAAATCAGTCTGAGTATTTTAAATATCTGATTTATCTTATTCCCAAGGTTCACTAAATTGTTGTAAAATTTTACCAACAACTTAAAATTTTTATGAAGGAAAATGATATTTTTTTATGAATTTAGAGACTAATGAGATGGTTTAGCAGTTAAGAGCACTTGCAGCTCTGCCGAAAGAGCAGGATTTAGATCCAAACAACCACTTCAGGCAATTCACTCCAGCTCCAGAGAATCCTAACCTGCACACAAACACACACCATACACTCACCCAGAGATGTGCACACTAAGTTTTTTTAAAATTTTAAATTTTCATTAAAAAAAAAAAAGCCAAAAAAGCCAAAAAAGCCACAGAGTAGTGGTGGTGCATGCCCTTAATTATAGCACTTAGGAGACAGGGGAAGGAGGATCTCTGTAAGTCTGAAGGCAGCCTGGTATAAAAACTGAAGTCCAGGACAGCCATGACTAGAGAAATCCTGTCTTGGAAAACAAAAACAAAACAAACAAAATCTTGCAGGGCCAGGAAGGTATCTCACCAAGTAGAACCTTATGTATACAGACAACTGGAAGTTCCATCCTTGGAACCCATAATAAAAAGAAAAGGCACCTCCACACCTGGCTACCCACATCCACTCATAACCACGTTGCCTCACACCAACCTCACCTTAGGAAATTTTCCAAGCCATAGAACATATAACATTACGTTCTATGGTAGAAAAGTAAAATTAAAACCAGTCATTCATGATTAATATCTATAGGCATGTTATATTAATATCTATGTTAATTTCCACTAAGCAAAAAGTGGCATTATTTCAAAAACAGTCTACAACTGCATTTACGATATGATTAACTAATATTTAGAAATAAAAAGATTCTTTAAACTTTGGAAATGGAATTTCACAAAATCTTTCTTTCTAGTTCACTAAAATGATAGTAATAACACTACAAATAACTATGTTCATTATACAACAAGTACAGTTCATGTCAAGAAAAATACCAAGAAAGTTAGTATTTACCTATTTTATTATGAAAAAATTTTTTAGTAAATACTGAGGTAAGTAAAAGTAATAGGTATTATTTCTTAATCCTCAGTGGAAATTCTGTAAGAAATATATCATATATGGCTTACATATAATTATTAAAGACTGAAAAGCAATATTAGCCTGGAAATATGTTAACTCCTACTTCCTTTTATATTAAACAGTATCTTTACATTGATAAATCCAACAGATTTATGCTCAAAACTGAGATTGTAGTTTAAAATAAGTTGTTAAATGCTTAATATCCAAAAAAGACAATAGAAAAGTAAAGCTAGAAATTAAATAAAATTTCAAAAGCCATTAAAATTTCTTCAGCAATCAGTTTGTTGATAGAATAATTATGAACATGACTTCAACTAAATTTAAATGACACATAATTTCCATGCAAAACCAAAAAGTTAAAAAAAAAAGACGGGCAATGGTAGCGCATGCCTTTAATCCCAGCACTTGGGAGGAAGATGAAGGAGGATTTCTGAGTTGAAGACCAGCCTGGTCTACAGAGTGAATTCCAGGACAGCCAGGGCTACACAGAGAAACCCTGTCTCGAAAGACAAAAAAAAAAAAAAAAAAAAAAAAAAAAATCCAACCAAAAATATCTAGTTGATAATAGGATAAACATTTTCCTTGTTATTACCAATTAAGATTTTACTATGTTTATATGTTCTAGTTAAAAACAAAACTAACCACTTCCAGATACAAAAGAATGAGAAAAGAAATTTTAAAAAAATAAATGAATAAAAAAGCACCAAAGACTTAGTATGTTCAGCCTCAGGAGCGTGTGTTAAGTTTTAGTTGTTAAAGAATCATTGCTTTTGACAATAGAAGAAAAATAACACTGACTAATTTTCAGAATAAAGACTATAGCTGGCATTCTTTCAGGTAAACAGTAAATCTCTCAATTATCATTAAGAACTTGGAGAATATAATATTTTTGAAGTATTTATGGAATCGCCATCCTTGGCTAATAAAAAAAAAAAACCTGAGCGCCCAATGAGAAGACATTTGCTGAGCAAGCATGAAAAACTGAGTTTGATTCCCAAATATGCGTAAAAGTATGAGAAAGGACTCCGTCGCTGCAATCTGACCTCCATATGCACACACCATGGAACAAGCTACCAACACCTAATGAATAATTTTTAAAATTTAAACCTGGACTACTTTGAAGGAAATTCAGAGATAAAAAAAATGTTGAATAACCTGTAACTAGGATGTCCCATATATGAGCTGCTCTACTCTACATAAAAGTGTGATAACGGAGAAGAACAGGAGGGAAGGGAGCTCCTACAGAATCGGGAACAACGAAGTCTACTTTATACATCCAGTTATAAGACCTTTGCAAATGTGGGCATTAAACAGTTAATATTTACATACTGGTTAACAAAATTGGCTGAAGTTGAATATTTTACACAAAATAATTCAGAAAAGGTAACATACAAGATGAAAAAGTTCAGTTCTATGTTTAGAGGTTTTATGGTTAGAGACTGTATATATCTGAAACTTTCCAAAATAAAGACATGAAACAATACAATACAAAAAATCAGGTAGAGCTGATACTTATACCAAGTTATCCTACTGAACAGGATGTACTTTTACCAATCAATTAAAACAGAAGAACTAAACCAGCCATTTTATAAGTTATGGATATGACTTCAGAAACTACTGTACTACTTACAAAACCACTAGTTTACCAACCATAAAAAATTCAGAAATTAAATAACACTATTAAAAAAACAAAATCTAAAAAATTATAAATACACAGCATCCGATAAGTAAAATCATCTTGGCTAGCCGATATTTCACTTACATTTTCCATATAGTTTGGTTTAAAGCCCTCCTGCTGTCGCCTCAGCTCCTCTTGTTCTCTGTGTCGGATCATTTCTTCTTCACGACGACGATGTTCCTCTTCATGTCTGAAAACATTTTTTATTTTAAATTTCAGCACAAATTTCACATTTGAGCTTCTAGATACTTTATTTAGGAGAGGAAGGGAGCTAGGGGTAAAAAAAATTTCTGTGAGTTACATTGTACATGCCAAGTTTATGACTGAGGACTGCTTCTGGAAGCCTAGATTTCACCTTCTAGTTTCAAGCCTCTAAACGAAAACACGCTAGGCAGTGGTGGCGCACGCCTATAATCCCAGTACTTGGGAGGCAGAGACAGGTGGATTTCTGAGTTCAAGGCCAGCCTGGTCTACAGAGTGAGTTCCAGGACAGCCAGGGCTACACAGAGAAACCCTGTCTTGAAAAAAACAAACAAAACAAAACAACCGAAAACACAAATCCAACATATAACTATAACATATAACTATGCATGTATCAAAAAACTCTAATCAATTTGCTAGTAAGACCTGTAGTATCATCAGTGATGATACTACAAGCACTGAGACAGAAGGATCACATACAAGTTTAAATTGTGGGGGGCTAAGGGTTGGTGAGATGGCTCAATGGGTTAAGAGCACTGATTGCTCTTCCAAAGGTCCCGAGTTCAAATCCAAGCAACCACATGGTGGCTCACAACCATCCATAATGAAATCTGATGCCCTCTCCTGGCTCAACTGAAGACAGCTACAGTGTGTAATAATAAATAAATAATAAATAAATCTTTAAAGAAAAAATTGTGGGGGCTGGAAACACGGCTCAGCAGCTTCTAAGATCTGGCTTCTCTTCCAGAGGTCCCAAGTTTAAAATTCCCAGCACTCACATGGCAGCTCATACATGTTCCAGAGCTTCTGACACCTTCACACAGCCATATATGCAAGCAAAACACCAATGAACATTTAAAAAATAAAAATCTAGCATGGACTACCTGCCTAGGGAAATGTCTGAAATAAATCAAGGGCAAGAGGTGTAGCTCAGTGGTGAAAGACTGGTCTAGAATGTATACAAAGCATGAATCAGAAGTTCAAGCCAGCATTAGGAGAAAGTAAGAGGTGGGGATATTAAAAAGGGGGAAGTCCATAATCTGCATAGCAAAATTCACAAAGTGTAACCAAAGATGGGATGAAGAGGAACAGCAGGAGGAATGGAAAACAAGAAAGGATGGGGTTGAATATGCTCAAAATAGATCACATATATGCAAAAATGTTATAATGAATTCTCTTATATATAACATATGCTAATACACTTTATTTAAATAAATTAAAAGTATATTATCACAACGAACCAACTACATAAAATTCAATTATGCACAGAAGGTATTATAAAAAAAATTTTCCACATTCATTAAACCATTAAGGAAACTCTCAGGAATTCTCAATACTATACCTGTATGTAAATCAGTCATTTACTGTCTATGGCTACTTTAGGGCCATAGTAACAAAGTAGTTGAACTAGATATCAAAAGATCTAAGATAGCTATTTTGTTCTTTTTCAGAAACATGTACTATGCCTACAGAGATGGCTCAATAATTAAGAGCATATGCTGTTCTTAAAGAAGACCCAAGTTTGATGCCTAACACCTACATGGTAGCTCACAGTCATCTGTAACTCCAGTTCTAGGGGATTCAATACTAACTTCTAACCTCCATGGGCAACAAATGCACATGTGTCTCATATACATACAGGCAGACAAAACACTAAAACACATAAAATAATATGTATTATTACATATACATATATATAGTGTGTGTATGTATATATGTGTGTATATAAAAACACTATATATAAACTAATATATAAAATAATATATATCCTGGAACTTTCTCTGTAGACTAGACTGACCTCAAACAGAGATCCCAGAGTGCTGGGATTAAAGGCCACTGACACCTGGCTAAAAAGTATTTTTTAAGAAGAAAAATATTTGTTGACACTAAGAGAAAGCAAATTTAACTTTTATGTATGTGAATAATAATATTAAAATCATAATTAAGCTATAAAAGACAGTAAACAGTCATATTAAAGTAAAATTCTCATGGTATTGGCATTAAATCAGGTCAAACTGAAACATTTGTTTCACACACACATGTAAGTAAAACAGTAATCTAAGTAGTAAAAACAGAGGTCCAAGACATTAATCCCAGTACTCAGAAGTAGTGACAGGCTAATCTCTCTAAGGGCAAGACTGGTTTACAAATCAAGCTCCAAGTCAGCCAGGGCTACATAGTGAAAACCCACCTCCAAAAAAGTGGAAGATGTATATATATACACACATATATATATATATATACACACACACACACACACACACACACACACACACGTATACATACATACACAGTTGATGCTACTACAACACTAACAATTTTATAATGCTCTTATGAATCACCTCTTTAGATTAAGAACCTCAGCAAAATTCTCAAATTGCAAGATACTACTGTGTGGTTTATGTATAAATTTTACCCACAAATTACATGTTTACTGAAGTATTTTTTCCATTGCCAGAGGGAAAACTCAGGGACTCATGGCAAAATTTCTAGAACTGGAGAGATGGCTCAGTGGATAAAAGCATTTCCTGCTCTCACAAAATATGAATTCAGTTCCTAGTGTCCACATAGAGTGGATCAAAACTGCCTCTACCTCCAGGTCAAGGAGATCAAATGTCCTCTTCTGGCTTCTGCAGACATGTGCATTCATGTTCACATTCTCCCCCCCCCCCCCCAAGACACCTCTCCACTATCTCTCTCCCTCCCTCCGCCCCCCCAGACACCTCTGACTAACTCTCTCCCTCCCTCCCTCTCTCCTCATATCTACACACACAGAGATACACACATAAAAAGGAACAGTACTGCTGGCCTAAAGTTAGGTAGAATTATTTGTCTGGGATGTATAGGGCCCAGTTTTCAATCTCCAGGACCCCACTAAAAATGTACTTCAATTACCATTTTTAATAATTATTTGTACAAATATGGAATGGGTGGTAAAAATCTGTAGCCACATTTGTTAGGAGCCATTGACAGTAGGATAAGCCTAGCAGGTGGCCTTCCTGGAAGTGGCCCACTGTTTTATGCAATGGTCTGCAATGGGTAAGCTTGATGCCAAGATCCCAAGGAGACTTGATCTCAGGATTGTTTCTTGCAGCTGATATGCTTTTCCTGTCATTATTAAATTAATATAATAATATAATTAGCCCATTCTATTGATCAGATTTCCTGCATATCATTATAATAAACTATGCTGTTTAGATGAAGTCATGAATCTATAGAATTCCTGATTTGATTCAAACAATTTTAGGAAGAAGGTTTGAAGAGATGGTATTAGTTGTTTTGCTAGAAAGGTCTATTAACTTAGAATCAAAAACAGAATATCCCCACTCCTCATATATTAAGTAAAAGCTGTATAATAATAAGTATGGGGCTGATGAGATGGCTCAGTGGGTAAGAACACTGTTCTTCTGAAGGACCTGAGTTCAAATCCCAGCAACCACATGGTAGCTCACAACGTGCCATAATGAGATCTACCACCCTCTTCTGGTGTATAAGAAGACAGCTACACTATACTTATATATAATAAATAAATCTTTGGGCTGGAGCAAGCAGGGACTGAGCAAGCCCAGTTGACCAGAGGCAGCAGAGGTCCTGAAAAGTCAATTCCCAACAACCACATGAAGGCTCACAACCATCTGTACAGCTACAGTGTACTCTTACATAAAATAAATAAATTTTTTTTAAAAAAAAGTACGATTAGCTTTCTCAATCACAACAAAAAGAGAAATAGGCTTGAGACAAATTTGTGTTCATGGAAAAACATTTATGTCCAAGCATGAAGCTACAGGTATGCAGTATGATAAGACAAGACCATGTAAAAATTGTTGCTTTGAACTTATAATGAGCATATTAGAATGAAACACTGCTTTGAACTTAGTACCAACATCTTTCTGTAACTCCTTTCTGTAAATGTTTTATCTAACATTTTATATCTGAGATAATTTTATAAAGAACTTTTTGTTGAAGAAGGAATGAAAAGGGGCTGGAGAGATGGCTCAGAGGTTAAGAGCACTGTCTGCTCTTCCACAGGTCCTGAGTTCAATTCCCAGCAACCACATAGTGGCTCACAACCATCTTTAAGGAGATCTGATGCCCTTTTCTGGCCTGCAGGATACATGTAGGCAGAATGCTGCATACATAATAAATAAATTTAAAAAAAAAAAGAAGGTATAAAAAGTCTAGAGAAAAGAAATAGCTGGGTGTGGTGGCGCACGCCTTTAATCCCAGCACTTGGGAGGCAGAGGCAGGTGGATTTCTGAGTTCGAGGCCAGCCTGATCTACAGAGTAAAAGTTCCAGGACAGCCAGGGCTATACAGACAAACCTTCTCTCGGAAAAAAAAACAAAAAACAAAACCAAACCAAAACAAAACAAAAGAAATAAAGTTGGTTGGATGGATGGATTAGCTTAGGGGGGCTCTGTCCCATCTATCCATCCATTATGTATATGTCTTTTTGTCCACATGTACGGGTGTAGGTATATGTGTGTGTGTTTGTAAGCATGCATGAATACTTGTGGAATTGTTGAGACAGATAATGGTCTGACCGGCCAGAGTGTGAGCGTATGAATGTATATATATGCCTATGTGTCTGTGCAGATTTGCCTTTATAAAGCATTAATTCTTTTCTTTTCCTTCTTTCCAATTCAGAGAGGCTTCTGGCTGCCTAGACAGAGAAGAGAGCTCTAGCAATAAAGTCTTTACCTAACTACCACCACCACCTACCCTACCCCATCCCTGCTGTTAGCAACAAATGTCAATAGAAGCCTGAAGCTTCTGGCCCCAGTGTAACTTTTCTTTTTGTTTGTTTGTTTTTTTTGTTTTTCGAGACAGGGTTTCTCTGTGTAGCCCTGGCTGTCCTGGAACTCACTCTGTAGACCAGGCTGGCCTCCAACTCAGAAATCCACCTGCCTCTGCCTCCCAAGTGCTGGGATTAAAAGCATGCGCCAACACTGCCCAGCCTCAGTTTAAGTTAAAGTCAAGATAGGCATAAGTTATTATAGAAAGTAACATACTCTCTCACAAGACCACTTGCCCCCACTGATGATCCTCCCCCTTGACTGCTTCAGAGTACCCAGACTTGGGCTAGCCCCACAGCACACAATATATACATTATAATACACTGAACGGCCTAAAAAAAGAAATAAAGCTGGGTGTGGTGGGCATATGCCTTTAATCCCAGCACTCAAGAGACAAGGAGGGGGATGGGGGTGGGGGAGAAGATCTTTGTAGTCTACATGGCAAATTCGAAGCTAACCAAGGGCTACATAGTCAGTGAAAACCTTGTCTCAAAATATTAAAAAGTGAGAGGAAATCAGCACTGAGAAAATGGCTCAACTGGCCTATTTCACTGAGTTTAAGAACCTGTGGGCAGGTCCCCAACAGCTGCTTAAAAAATGACCACACTCTTATCCATCTGTAACATTGGGGGGGGGGGGGGGCGGCACACACATGTGAAAGACAGGCAAGATGGCTCAGTGGGTAAGAGCACTGACTACTCTTCTGAAGGTCCTGAGTTCGGATCCCAGCAACCACATTGTGGCTCACAACCACCCGTAATGATATCGGATGCCCTCTTCTGGTGTGTCTGAAGACAGCTGTAATAAATTACGCTGGAAAGAACAGAGCCGGCAGAGGTCCTGTGTTCAACAGCACTCACACACATGATGTTTCATGGCCATCTGTACAGCTACAGTGTACTCATACACATAAAATAAATCTTTAAAAAAAATGACCACACTCTTATACATCTGTAACATGGGGGGGAGGGGGCATGTGAAAGACAGGATATCCTTAATAAGACAAAAGGTGTCTTCTTACTATTGCTCAATTCTATTTACTGAGAAGCAAGAGTCTCTCTCACTTAGTAATTCAGAGAACATAGCCAACATGTCACACTGATGCCTTGTCTCCACTTTCTCCATGATGGAAGTACCAGCAGACTGCTAGGTCTGCGCAGCTTTAGTAGATGCTGGAGAGCCAAACTATGTTCCTCAGGCCTAAAACAGTAAGTCCTTTACCCACTGAGCCATCTCCCTAGTTATAAATCCTCACATTCTTAAATTGGGCTTTTGGATTTGTAGAGACAGAGTCTCATTTATACAGTTACAGGATGGCCAGAAACTTACTAGGTAATGCACAGCTGGCCTCAAACAGAGCAATACTGCTGTCTTGACCTCCTAAGTGGTGGGAATACAGGCATGTGCCGTCATACCCAGGTACAATACAAATTTTTTTTTTTTTTTTGGTTTTTCGAGACAGGGTTTCTCTGTGTAGTCCTGGCTGTCCCGGAACTGACTCTGTAGACCAGGCTGACCTCGAACTCAGAAATCTGCCTGCCTCTGCCTCCAAGTGCTGGGATTAAAGGCGTGTGCCACTACCGCCCGGCAGAATACAAAGTCTTAATTGCAAAAGAGATTCACACAAAGAAACAATATCTTTTTTTTTTCTTTTTTTTAAAGGTTCACCGAAAAAGTAGAAGCCAGAGTTTGAGGCCACCTTAGGCTACATATTTCAAATTGGGAGGGAGGAGAAAACGCCAATCCCTTTGCTGAGATATTATTAGTGTTCGGTTTCTTCTCAATTTTAAAGACTCAAAATTAAGATAATGTAATAATAGGACAATGAAAAAGAAGTAAAATGTATAAATAACACTTATCATAGCAAGTAACTAAGATAACAACTAGATGCATGCATGCTGGGCATATTAAAGTATGCTAAACTCCTTTATTAATCTAACTTTCATAGAGGCAGAGTTTCTCTTTCTAATGTCTTTAGAAAAACTAAAAAAAAAAAAAAAAAAAAAAAAAGACTTCATCCAACGTGAAGAGTATTTATTACCATCTTACAAATAACCACTATGCAACTAAGAAAGAATAATCACAGCACAACGTAAGCATCTACAACAATTCTTGTTTTTGTGACTTGATTTCAACTTTTAAAATTATGTATTTGGGTGCATGGACACATAATACGGCACAGTGTACACAAGAAAGTCAGAGGACAAGTTACACAACTGTCATCATCTTCTATTAAGTGGGTGGGCTGCAATGATTAAAGCTCCACAAACATCTTCAGCCACCAAGTCACAAAGTACAGAACATTCTTGGTTCAACTTTGACCAATGTCCCTATTTCTAAAAATTTATTTATTTATTATATGTAAGTACATCGTAGCTGTCTTCGGACACCTCAGAAGAGGGCATCAGATCTCATTACGGATGGTTGTGAGCCACCATGTGGTTGCTGTCAGTGCTCTTAACCGCTGAGCCATTTCTCCAGCCCCAAAGTACCTATTTCTATCTTGTGTTTCAGGACCTTACTAGAATTCTATATTGCATTTGATTAGTATCTCTATATTTCAGAATTGGGGGTGAGTGTGTATGTGGGTGTGTGGGTGTGTGGGTGTGGGTGTGTGTGTGTGTGTGTGTGTGTGTGTGTGCTGCATTGTACAGATCAAGTCATGACAACTTGTGAGTACTGGCCATTCCATTCTACCATTATTTGGGCCACAGAGGTCCTTCCCTGAACACCCAAGAAGCACTAATCACACAGGCTATCTTCCCGATGGAGAAGAGAAAGTCAAATACCTTCATTCCAATTAGAAAGCCTGATTGGGATTAAAGGCGTGAGCCACCACTGCCTGGCCGGACAGATGCCAAATCTTTACTGAGTAGTATCAGACACCTAATATGAACGTCTCATTAGAATAATGGAAAATTCTGACATTTAGTTATAATGATGTCTCCTGGGTTTCACTACTTTTAAGTACTTTTTCAAGTTTACTATTTCTCGCCAGGTGGTGGTGGGACACGCCTTTAATCCCAGCACTTCGGAGGCAGAGGAAGACGGATTTCTGAGTTCGAGGCCAGCCTGGTGTACAGAGTGAGTTCCAGGACAGCCAAGGCTATAAAGAGAAACCCTGCCTTGAAAAAAAAAAAAAAAATTTACTATTTTTCCACTTGACCTTAATGCAAAAATTTGTTTGTAAAAATAAAGTATAAAAAATATATAAAAATATAAAAGAAATAATCCTTTTTAGTTAGGTGTAATGAATGTCTGTGCATGGGTGTGTGAGTGCAGATACTCAGGAGGCCAGGAGTGCCTTGTCTCCTCCAGTTGAGGCTCCTAAAGGAGATGCTGGGAATCAAACTGAGGTCTTCTGCAGAGCAGTATGCTCAGGCTGGAGAGACCAGTCATCGGTTAAGTGCACTGCCCAGAAAACCATTCCCAACACCAACATGGCAACATAACCATTTGTAAACCCAGTCCCAAAGAGTTTGATTTCTCCTTATAACCTCAAGAGCATTCCAGGCATGCATGTGGTACATAAACATGTAGACAAAACACCCATGAATATTACATAAATAAAATCTAAAAGTGATTTAAACAAAACCTTTAAAGAAAGAAGTATATGCTCTTAACCACTGATCCATCTTTCCAACACATACATTTTTTTTAAAGATTTGTTTTTTATGAATATCTGTGCATCGTGTGCATACACTGCCTAAGGAGACCAGGAGAAGGAATTAGCTCCTCTGAACCTGGCAGTATACATGGGTGTTAGCTGCCATTTAGGTGTTACAAAACTGAACTGGGGACCTGTGAAAGAGCAGCTAGTACTTTTAACTACTGCGCCATCTCTTTGGCCCCCAACAAATAAGCTATTAATGATAGCAATATTTGTATTAATACTATGCAAAAATCCTGTTGTTCAAAGTTTACCTACTTTCATATTCACCAATAAATCTTCTCTTGTTGGTATGAGTATGGTAGGTAGAGCCAGTCATAGGGAGACTGAAGCAAGAAGACCCCCAATGGAATACATGAAGCACTGTCTCAAAACAGTAATTACTATATTATTGGTGGGGTATGTGAACTGTGCCACAATAGAAACTGGCACAGAACTGGTGAGGTAGAGCATGTTCAAATCCCAGAAATCTCAAAATTTGAAACCAGCAAGAGTAGATGAGTCTAGGAGTAAAAAGAGAGACTAGCTCCTTCCCTGTTTCTGTGCCTTGGAGCCTGTAACCAGGCTACTCCCATCCAGGTTCAGTCACGTACTCAGCACTGAGGCAACTCAGATTAGCTTTCGGCCAGATGACCTTCCTCTCTCATCCTGGAGATTCTTACCCCAATAAAGTATGTACATTCAAACCCAATGAAGAAATACAAACAAGCTAAAATCATCTTAGAGAGTTGCCTCATTAAAGATCATTGTTCAGGGAAGGCTGTGCCCCAACCAGACCATGATCCTGACTATCAGGCAGCAGTATCTGACAACCTGGAAGGAAGACAGACTATGGATCACATCCATTGAGGACTTCACCCAGTCCTCTGTGAGCAGGTACATTAGAGGCAGTGCCCAGATACGAGAGGAGAGGCAAAACACAGAACTACAACTATTTATTTATCAGTGACTTATCTCTTTTAATCTTTTTCTTTTTGCTCTGTTAAATGGAATTCTGCTGTGAACAGTTGTTCTTTTTCCATTATGTATTTATTATTCAATGCTTTTAGCAGTATAAATTTATAAAATTTTGTTCTATGGTTTGAAAGCTAATGATGTCATTCTCAGACTCTGTCTCAACTTCTCCATCTTTCTCCTCCATTTGATGAAACTGTTTGGCCATTAGAAGCTGTCATGTTGGCTTCCAGGTTCTTCTGACACAACCTACCATGTTTTGAGTACGTCCTTACTACTGACAGAATTTCTTTGTTATTAGGGAATGGCACTTACAAGAATGTGGGAAATGGGTGTGCTCATTATTGCTGAGACATCACTGTTTTGGGGCACAGTGCTGTAGAAACATTAGTTTAATCACATACTTGTACTTCTGCATCTACCTATCAATACTAAAAACCTCTGACCTTGCTCCAACAGTGAGAAATCTGAGTCTCATACTACAGTTACTAACTGTTCACTGAACAAAGACTATTCAATGCTGGGTGTAGGAGTGCACACCTATAATCTCAGCAACTTGAAAAACTGAAGCAGGTAAGCCTGTGTCCGTTGAATGTATGCATTCAAATGCACATGTACCTCCCACACGCGAGCAAGAGTATATAAAGAAAGCAGTCCAGGAAGTGATAACCACACCTTTAAAACTAGATTAAAGAATAAATGTACTGTTTGTTGTGTGTATGTAAATGCATGGGTGTGTGCCTTCGAGTGTGCTTGTTTATTTATTTTTGAGAGCTGTTATGGCTCTGAAGAAGGCAGAGTGGTATATTGTATTCCCAAATATTTCTCCCACTCCTAAACCCACAACAACCTACTGTCAACATGTGCACTAGAGTGGCACATCTGTTAAAATCCACAAACCCCAATGACAAATCATTATCATCCAGAGTTCAATGGTTCTGTTAGGTTTCAGTTTTGATGTGCATACTGTAAATTCAAAGAAAGACAGAATGTAGCATCATACAAATCAGTCTTGCTGCCCTAAAATTCTGATTTCCTGAAAAGAGCTCAGAGATTAAGAGTTGCTTTTGTGGAATTGTTGGAGGAAATCTGTCACTGTGTAGGTGGGCTCTGAGGGCTCCTGGTACTCAAGCTCTCCCCAGTCCAGAAGAGCGAGCCTCCTCCTGGCTACCTAAGGAAGGAAGTCTCCTCCTGGCTGTCTTTGGAGTAAGAAGTAGAATTCTCAGCCCCTCCTCCAGGGCCATGTCCGCTTCCTGCCAGGAATTATATAGACTGAACCTCTGGAACTATAATCCAGCCCCTATTAAATGTTCTCCTTTTAAGAGTTGCTCTGGTGATGGTGTCTCTTCACAGCAATGAAACAATACCTAAAAGTTATACAGTACCTGGCCACTTTAGACTGTTATCTTTTACTCAGCAGCAGGCATATAAGGTTCCTTCGATATCTTCCGTATCCATTCCTCTACATTATGTCAAATATTCTATCATCTAAAAATTTCAGTTTATTCAAGTTCATTCTTTGTCAGGGTCAGCTGTAGCTACATAATAAACAAACATGGTTGTGGGAGGGGAGACCCTTTTTTATTAGTTTTTTATGTGCATTGGTATTTTACTTGCATGTATGTCTGTGTGAGGGTGTCAGATCCCCTGAAACTGGAGTTGTGTGCTGCCATGTGGGTACTGGGAATTGAACCCAGATTCTTTATATAGTACTTTGTAAACAAAAACTTAGCCGGGCAGTGGTGGTGCATACCTTTAATCCCAGCACTTGGGAGGCAGAGGCAGGCAGATTTCTGAGTTCGAGGCCAGCCTGGTATACAGAGTGAGTTCCAGGACAGCCAAGGATACCCAGAGAAACCCTGTCTCGAAAAACCAAAAAAAAAAAAAAAAGAAAAAGAAAGAAAAATACTTTCCAAAACAAAAATATCAACTTTGTTTCATCTAGCATAGCTTTGTTTAAAACACTAACTTTGGGAACTAAAGAGATGGCTCAGCAATTAAGAGCACAATCTGCTCTTCCAGAGGTCCTGAGTTCAATTCCCAGCAACCACATGGTGGCTCACAATCATCTATACTGAGATCTGATGCCCTCTTCTGGCACATAGGTTTACATTAAGATACAGCACTCTAAACAACAAAACAAAAACCAAAAACATTAACTTTGAAAATTTGAAGACTAAGTACTATACATACCTTGAACTAGGAATGTAACTCAGTTGGTAAAATGCCTATTTACCATGCAAGAGCCCAGCACTACATAAACTGGACATAGTGGCACAAGCCTGTAATTCTAGCACTTAAGTAAGGCAAGAAGGTCTAGAATTTGAAGCCAACCTGGTATACAATAGAGTGATGAGCCAGCCCCATGTTACAGAGTGAGACCCTGTCTCAAAACAAACCAAGCAAAATAGCAATCCAAATGTATGTATATCTGGAAAAACTGGCAAATCACAAGCATTCTTAATACATTGCAATGCAATCGAAGTGACCTTAGCCAGCTAAAGAATCATAACAAGACCAACAAAAGAAAAAGTTATGGCATATTGTCATTTTCTCTGTGGCCAAAAAAGAAAAAAAATTTTCTTTTGTATTTCTACTATTATTACAACTTGTTTATAATAAATGATTGGAAATTTTCTCAATGAAACACACACATTTATATTAGATGTTCTTTTACCTCAGTTGTATTTGCTTTCGTTTCTGTAGTTCTTGATTTCTGAGTTCTTCCAAGCGTCTGAGTTCTTCTTGACGTCTCATTAGATCTAGAAAATATTAACTACATATTAGTATTATTTAATCTTCCTTTTCTGTTTTCAGATCTAAAAGTGGAATCTCTATTACTGGCACATATAAGCGCTAAGGAAATATTGTTTCTACTGCTTCCTTTCTGTTTTGTTTCAAGGATTTATTTTTATTTTGTATATATGAACATTTTGCCTGCATATATGTGTGTACAACATCATGGCTGGTATCCAAGGAAGCCAGAAGAGGACATTAGATCCCCTAGAACTGGAGTTACAGATAGTTCTAGGTATAGTGATTAAAGGTGGGTCCTCTAGAAGAGTAGCCAGTGCTCTTAACTGCTGAAATAGCTCTCCAGTCACCACTTTTTCTTTCAGTCTTTTAGTTTTTTTGTGAGTTCTTTGAGATAAGATCATGCCTTAAAACAAGTGCTTCTCAACCTATCGATTGCAATGCCTTTGGTGGATCAAATGACTCTTTCACAGGGGTCACCTAAGACCACCAGAAAACACAGGTATTTACATTTCAATCCATAACAGTAACAAAATTACAGTTATAAAGTAACAATGAGAATAACTTTATGGTAGGAAGTTACTAGAACATGAGAAACTATATTATAGTGTTGAAGTATTTAGGAAGGTTGAGAACCACTGCTCTGGACCAAACAAGAACTCACTATGAAGTCCAAGATAGTTTCAAATTCACCACGGCCCACCTTTCTCAGCTTCAAAAGTGCTAAGATTATACACACGAGCAACCAAAAAATTGGGATGGAAACATGGCTCAGTATAAGAGTATAGCACATATTGCTCTTGGAGAGCCACTCAGTTCCATTTCTGATATCCACATAAAAAATAAACTCTGAGCCGGGCGGTAGTGGTGTACGCCTATGATCCCAACACTTGGGAGGCAAAAGCAGGCGGACTTCTGAGTTCGAGGCCAGCCTGGTCTACAGAGTAAGTTCCAGGACAGCCAGGGCTACACAAAGAAACCCTGTCTCGAAAAAAACAAAAGAATAAAAAATAAAAAATAAAAAAAATAAACTCTGTAACTGTACCCTCAGGGGACCCAAAGTCCTCTTCTGGCCTCTTTGGGCCACAAACACCATACACTCAGGCAAAAACACTCAAATACATTAAAAAAAAAAAAAAAATTCTTTTTTTCCTGAGACAGGGTACCCCTGCTTGTCTTGGAACTACCTCAATAGACCAGGCTAGCCTTGAACTCCCAGAGGTCTGCCTGCCTCTGCCTCCTGAGTGCCAGGATTAAAGGTATGCACCACCACTGCCTTGTTCTAAAAGAAATATTTGCAGAGTCCAGTAAGACTGTTAGAAACACAGTAAAAGATCTGTATTTTATCATGACAATAATAGAATTTACCAAAAGGATTCAGAGGCGAGTCATCAATGTTTTCTACTTTCTGAACTCACTTTATGTAGCCTAGGATAACCTTGAGCTGATCCTTCAGACTCTATTATGTCAAATGTTGGAAGTACAGGATGGGGCACCACATAGTACTAAACATTTAATATAATAGCGGTGCACACCAATACTTCCAGCACTTGAGTAAAGAGTCAGTAGTTCAATTTTATCTTCCAATATACAGCCAAGTTTGAGGTGAGCCTGGGGTACATGAAACCTCACCCAATCTCAAAAAATATGTAAGTAAACAAATACCCTAGATGTTTTTTAAAGCTAAAATACCAGAACAGGGGCTGGATAGTTATATACTTAATTCTAGCACATGAAAGGTAGAAGTAGGGGAATTAGGAGATCAAGGTCATTCTTTGCTACATAGAAGTTCAATGTCAGCTTGAGTTACAGGACAGGGCTAAAAAGATGGATCAGCATTTAAGAATCTGGGCTGCTGCTCTTCCAGAAGACTTGGGTTTAACTCCCGGCGCCCAAATGACAGCTTGCAACCAACTGTAACTCCAGCCCTAGGGGATCTGACAACTTCTGGCCTCTGAAAGGACTGCACACACATGGCTCAAAGATACACATTAAGGCAAACACCTAATACACATAAAATAAAAACAAGCAACTCAAAAAGTAATTTAAAAATAAACAAACAAAAAACCTCCAAAGAAGAGACTAGGGCAATGTGAGCAAACGAATGAATGTAACAAAGAAACAGAAGCTTCTAGGAAATATTTGAGCAGTCCATCTTACTGTTAGCTATGCCCTCTAATGCCCTCTCTGGCTTCTGAGGGGCAACATGCACACTTGTGACAAAGGCATACATGCAGATAGCATTTGGTGCCGACATAGAGATCCAAATCTGCAACAAATCCTTTCCAAACTTTTTACATGAGGGATACTCAATCCCTACTAAATTTCTGACTTAAAAAAAAAAAAAAATTCTCAATAGGCAATGGTGGTACACGCCTTTAATCCCAGCACTGGGGAAGCAGAGGTAGGTGGATCTCAATGTTCAAGACCAGCCTGGTCTACAAGGCAAGTTCCAGGACAGCCAGGGCTACACAGAGAAACCCTGCCTTCATTAAAAAAAAAAAACAAAAACAAAAACAAAACAAGAAAAAAAAAACAAAAGAACAAAATCAAATAAAAAAGTTCTCCTCAGTTGTTGTGGCTCTAATTTGAAATCCCAGTACTGAAAAGATAGTAAGGTATCAAACAGTGCCTGAGTTACCGGGTAAGAAGACTGTCTTTAAAACAACAACAAAAAATTTTAGTTAATATATTGAGTTACAACTCCTTTTTCTGAACTCCTAATTGGCAAGTTAATACTAGCACACAGCACTCAAGTAGCAGAGACAAGCAGATTTCTGCATGTTCAAGGCTAATCTGGTATATATAGAAACACTTTGTTCTACAAAACCACAACTAATAATAAAGGACTAATACATATCACTGGCACATCTCCTTTACCTTGTCTCATTAGCATTAACTGGTGTTCGTGTCTAGCTGCTTCCATCTCTGCCTCCAGTTTCTCTTTTGCTTCTCTGATGTTTCTATCAACCTGTTCACGCTGCTGCTTTTCCATTTCATCAAGAGCCTTCCATCGAGATGCATATTCAAATTCAAATGTCCCAGGTTGAGCAAACCTTGGTGGCTGTTCTCTTTCCCTGTATTAACATTAAAAACATATAAAGGTGTATACTTAAAGAGGTAAACAACCACAGCAAAACATAATTATCAGTTATTGGACATTTATGGCCTGAACAGTTAGACACCATACATTGTCTCATGGCAGGATCATGAAATAGACTCTATAAACATAAATTTATGAAATTTTCAAATAGTGCCCAATTAATAATGAAATCATGATTCAAACGTACAAAATGCAATGCTGGAACCTATGCTATTATTACTATCTCTCCATAAAGACTTTCTCGGGCTGGAGAGATGGCTCAGTGGTTGGGAGCACCGGACTGCTCTTCCAGAGGTCCTGAGTTCAGTTTCCAGCAACCACATCGTGGCTCACAGCCATCTGTAATGAGATTGACGCCCTCTTCTGGTGCGTCTGAAGACAGCTACAGTATACTCATATAAATAAAATAAATAAATCTTTAAAAAAAAAAAGAGAGAGAAAAATCCAAACTTTAAAAAAAAAAAAAAAAAAAAAAAAAGACTTTCTCATTTTCGTTCAACTACTACACATTCTGAAGCCTGCAACATACAAGCCCAATAAGCCCTCTGTTAATAGTCTTAGAGTCTGAATTTCTTAGTAATAATAATATGTACCAAGCTAAGTAGCTGGGCTAAAGATAACAAACCATCTCACTCTACCTGTAATTGCATATTTAACAGTTATGTCCTTCTAGGATGGACATTACCAGTCGACTATGTTTTTTTGGTTTTTGTTTTGGTTTGGTTTGGTTTTTTTTTTTTTTTTCCGAGACAGCCCTAGCTGTCCTGGAACTCACACTGTAGACTAGGCTGGCTTCAAACTCAGAAATCTTCTGCCTCCCAAGTGCTGGGATAAAAGGCATGTACCACCACTGCCCAGAACCAGTCAACTATTTATTCTCAAATATGTAATACAATTCCTATTATAACATATAACTTATAGCACAACTATACATATATACTTTTTCAAAAATTAAATAATAAATGAACAAATGACTAAATAAAAAATAAAAATCAGCAAACTTGGTGAGGTATACCTTTAATCCCAGCACTTAGGAGGTAGAAGGATCTATGAGTTCAAGGCCAAGCTGGTCTACAGAGTGAATTCCTGGCCACCAGGGCTCAAAAAATTCATTAAACAAATAAGAGCTATAAATATAACTGAAACTCAAATGAAGTTTTCAATCATTCTCAACTATGAGGAGTTTCTGGTGAGAGTATTAATACTAGCACAACTTTTCATCTCACCTATAGAAACCTTACAGTTGGAATTTTCATTTTATTTGTAGTTAAAGGGAAGATGAGTCAATATAACTAAATTCCAAGTACTAATATAGAAAGTTATAATAGGGCAAAAACAGGTAGTTAACACAGAATCATATAGGGTCCAGGAATTTAGGATAGTAGTACAGAGAATAAGGCACAGGATTTGGTCCTTGTGGGTGGAAGGGGGGAGGGAGAACAAGAGAGGAGGCCAGGTGCAGAAGCAGGCAGATCTGTGAGTTCAAGACCCCATCTCAAAAAGGAAGGAAGGAAAGGAAGGGAGGAAGGAAGGAAGGAAGGAAGGGAAAATAATAGGCATGGTGGTACATAAATTTAATCCCAGCTGCCCTGAAACAGAGTCAGGTAGATGTCCATGAGTTTGAAGCTAACTTGGTCTATTAGAGTAAGTTCTAGCCATCTAGGCCTACACAGTAAAACCAAGACTCAAAAACAAACCAAAACCATCACCACAAAGAGGGAGAGAGGGAGAGGGTAAGGGAGAGGGAGAGGAAGGAGAACAAGAGGAAGGGAAGGAAGAAGGGAATGAGAAGGAGGGAGGGAAGGAGGGAGAGAGGGAGAGGGAGAGAGAGCACAAGCACAGAAAAATGTCAAAGCATTTAAAAGCACTGATGCTCTTCTAGAGCACTAGAGTCAGTTCCTACCACCCATGTTAGGCAGCTCATCAACAGCCTCCAATCTAGCTCTGGCAGCTCCACTGGCATACCTATACTCATACACATACCCATATGCAAATCCCAGACTAGGCAGAACTACACAGTAAGACTATCTTTAAAAAGAAAGACGAAGCCAGGCAGTAATGGCGCACGCCTTTAATCCCAGCACTTGGGAAGCAGAGACAGAAAGATTTCTGAGTTCGAGACCAGCCTGGTCTACAGAGTGAGTTCCAGGACAGCAAGGGCTATACAGAGAAACCCTATCTCAAAAAAACTAAAGGAAAGAGAGAGGTGGGGGAAGAAAGCAAGGAAGAAAGGGAGAAAGAGAGAGAATGGAGGGAGGGAGAGAAAAAGGAAGCAAGCAAACAAAGAAAGAAGCAGCTTTTCTAAGTAAAATTAGCGTATTTTACTCATTTTACTCAAGAGGAAATAATATGGCTAGAGAGATGGCTCAGCAGTTAAGATCAATTATTACTCTTTTTTTTTTTTAAGATTTATTATTATATTTAAGTACACTGTAGCTGTCTTCAGACACACCAGAAGAGGCATCAGGTCTCATTGCAGATGGTTGTGAGCCACCATGTGGTTGCTGGGATTTGAACTCAGGAACTTCAGAAGAGCAGTCAGTGCTCTTACCCACTGAGCCATCTTTCCAGCCCCCCAATTACTACTCTTATAGAGGACCTAGGTTTGGCTCTCATAAATCACCTCACAACCACCTATAACTCCAAGAGTTCCAATGCCTTTTCTGACATCTGTGGGCTCCTGCACACATGTAGTTCATATACATATACCCAGGCATGCGCACATACACATAAAATTAGTTATTTCAATAAAGTAACATTCCATATAGACCCAACCACTCATCAACCAGATTGTATTCTAAAAGTACTTCATAAAAAAATGTAATATACCCAAGACAATATATATCTAGACTATCTTTATTAGTCAAATCTTACTTATGGTACTGTTGAGTTTTCTGCATTAGCTTCTCTGGTAAACCATCTTCATCATCAAACTGCTCCATGGGTTCTACAATGACTGGACGAGGTGTTCTAGATAAAAGTATAAAGGCATTAATAAAAATTAATTTCAAGACTACAATTAACATCCTTTCCTAAGTTTCTATAATTAAAATGTTTATAATAAAAATGCCGCCAGATAGTGGTGGCGCACGCCTTTAATCCCAGCACTTGGGGGATAGAGGCAGGTGGATTTCTGAGTTCGAGGCCAGCCTGGTCTACAGAATGAGTTCCAGGACAGCCAGGGCTATACAGAGAAACACTGTCTCAAAAAACCAAAAAACCAAAAAAAAAAAAAAAACTAGTTGTTCCAGGACAGCCAGGGCTATACAGAGAAACCCTGTCTCGAAAAACCAAAAAGTCAAAAAATGTTAGTTAAGAAAAATGTCTAAGTATCCTGCATATTCATTGATAAAAATTATGCAGGGCATGGTGGCCCACACCTATAATCCAGTATTGTGGAGGAAGAGGCAAGAGGATCTGTAAGTTTGAGGCCAGCATGGCCTACAGAGCAAGTTCTACAACAGCTAGAGTTAAGCAATGAGACCCTGACACAAAATTAGCTAATTAATTGTTAAGGCTTTTGTCAAAATAGTTAGGCATGGTTGCTGAGATGGTCATTTTGTCTACTTGAGACAAGCTAGAGCCATCTAAGAAAGAATCTGTAGCAGTTTAAATGAGAAAAGCTCCCCACAGTCTTGGGCATTTGCATACTTGGCCCCTAGCTAGTAGTACTGTTTGGGTCAGCTTAGGAAGTGTAAGTTAGAAGTAGGTTATGGAGAGCTTTCAGAGTTTCAAAAACTCCCACAATTCCCTTTGCTCTCTCTTCTTTGTGCTTGCAGTTCAAGATGTGAGCTTCTTGCTCAAACAGCTATGCCTTCTTCACTCCACCATCATAGAACTGATGGCTCCCTCTGGAACTGTATGCCCAAATACATTCACCTTTTCCTAAGTTGTCATAAGTGTTTTATCACACCAATAGAAAAGTAACAATTACAGAATCTCAACTATAAAAATGTCATCAACTAGCCTATGGGCAAGCCTATAAAGCATTTTCTTGACTGGTGTGTAAGGGCTGAGCCCACTGTGGGTGGCAAAACCCCTAGACAGATGATCCTGGGGTGTATCAATAAGCACACTGAACAAACTGCTAGCAAGTAAACAGTACTCCTCCACAGCCTCTGCTTCAGTTCCCAGCTCCAAGTTCCTGTTTTAATTTCCTTTCCTGGCTTCTCTTTATAATTGCCCACAACTATAAACCTTTTCTCCAAGTTGCTTTTGGTCAGTTTATTTTTCTGCAGCAACAGAAACCAAACAGTAGCTTATATCTGAAATTCTAGTACTCTAGATGCTAAAGAGGGATGAATGTCAGCCTTACACAGTATGTATAAATGTAGTTCCTGATCTGTGTGCTAAGTGAGACCTTGTCTCAAGTAAAAACAGGGCAGGAGAGTAAAGGCTCAACCCCCAGGATATACAAAGATGTTATCTGATCCAGATTGTATGTATATGGCTTCATACCTCAGTCCTACCATTTCACTCAGATTTGCCTATTTCTCAGTCTTCCTGGATCTAGCAATATTGTTCAATCATCTTTCTTTAAAAATTCTACAACAGAAACTAGAGAACTGCCTCAGTGGTTAAAAGCATTGGCTATTCTTCCATAAGGCCCAGGCTTAATTCCCAAAACCAAAATGGTAAAATCATCAGGATCCAATGCCTTCTTCTGGCTCCTTAGGCACTGTGCATACATGATATACAGACATGTGTGCACATCAAACACCCACATAATAGTTTTTAAAAATTCTTAAAGATTTATTTACTTATTTAATGTACATGTTCTAGCTACATGTATGTCTACATGTCTGATGCCCTACAGAGGAGGGCATCAGATCTCAGTATGGATGGTTGTGAGCCATCATGTGGTTGCTGGGAATTGAACTCAGGACCTCTGGAAAAGCAAACAATGCTCTTAAACACTGAGCCATCTCCAGCCTTTTTTTTTTTTTTTTTAAAGTTTTTGAGTTTTATTGTAGAAAACAGAGAGGGAAGGTACATTACTATGGTCTTAAGTAAAATGGAAGGGGGAGTTCATGAGAAGAGTCAAGTAAGAAGGACAGGTGATATAATATTAAAATTTTTCTCTGCTATCAGCTCATCACAATGCAAGTAATATGCCTTCAGAACAGTGATGCTTACAGAAATACAAGTCAAGCTGCTAACATCTCAGGTGTAACCTAAGCAGAGGAAAAACACATTATACATAAAACCTTGAGTTCTGACCCCAGAACTGAGTAAAACTGAGCATGGCAGTGCCTATAATCTCAGTACTTAGGAAGCAGAAGCAGGAGAAACCTAAGCTAAGTCATCTTAAACTACATGGCAAGTAGGCTGCAGAAGAACCCACTCAAAAATAAATAAATAAAAATAAAGAGTAGAGGGTGGGGCTGGAAAGAGGACTCGGGACTTAAAAGCACTGTTGTTCTTCCAAAGGACCCAGGTTCAATTCTTGATACCCACATGGCAGCTCACAACAGAGATCTAACCCTCTTTTCTGGTCCACCAAAGGGAGGCATGCACGTGGTACAGAATACATGCAGACAAAATACACATATACGTAAAATTAAAATTAAATAATTGAAAGGAAGAATGGAGAAGAGGGAGAAAAGGTTGATTTCTAGCTTAGCATACTAGAGAATGCCTTTCTTTAATGGGGAGGCTGGGAAGGACTGCCTCCTGTAACAGAACCTGACAAATACAAAATCTCCAATTCCCCCTAACTCTTCCTTTGTCTTGTTCCTAAAGATGACACAGGAACAAAAAAAAAAAAAAAAAAAAGGCCAAGATGAGTCACAAGCCTTTTTATCATATCACATAATAAAAGAAGAGGGATCTGAGGTATAATGTACTTAATGGACTGCCCCATTTTACCCTTGGTCTGTGGTCTCACCATGCCTACCACTCCTGTGGAAGCTTCCTCTGTTCATTATCTCACCTGTTTTTGTAACTTAAACATGAGGATTTGAGCTCAATCCCCAGCATCCATTATAAAGGCAAGTGGGGCAGGTACCTGTAATTCCAGAGTTGGAAAGGCAGAGACAGAAATATACCTAGAGCTCACTGGCCAGCAAGCATAGCTAATCATATCAGTGGGTCTCAGGTCTTAGTGAGATCTTGTCTCAAAAACAAGGTGACCCACTCTAGAAGACAACAATCAACATTGATCTCTGGCCCTCGATGATATTTATATAGACACACACTAGTCAAAACAAAAAAACAAAAGCAAAAAACCCTGGCATTTCAATTTTGTAAGATGTCTCCCACCCCATTCTCCCATCTAATGCCATTACTTGTTAGCAACTTGAGAGGTGTTCTATTGTAGAGAATAATGGAGGACTTAGGTTAAATAAGTCATCAAGTGATAGGTCAAAGCATTGAAGGGTAGGGTATCTTTGCAGGCCTGTGCCAAGGTGTGTTGCTAAGAAATAAAGCCACACAACAGAGTGTAGGAGCTTAACTTGAGGAAGAAGCAGCAAAAGGTCATCTTGGGAGTGTGAACATGAGGGAGAGAGACAGAAAAAAAAGACAAGGAAGGAGGTGAGGAGGGAAGGAGAGAGAAAGGAAGGGGGGAGAGAGAAAGGGAGGGAGGAAGAAAGGGAGAGAGGGAAAGGGAGAGGGAACAGGAGAACACAGGCAAGGGACTGAGCAAGCCAGAGTAGGGAATGTGAGGTCAGGGTGGGCGAGGCTTTTATGCACCTCAGCTGTCAGCAGCAGGTGAGCAGTAAGTAAGATGCCTCCAGTCTCTGAGGGAAGAGATAAATGACTCAGCAGTTAAATGCAATACTGCTCTTCCAGAAGACCCTAGTTCAAGTTCCAAAACCCACATCAGGTGGTTCAGGAGCACCAGAAACTCCAGCTACTGCTGTTCTTTGAAAATCACTATTTAAAAAATTAAAATGTGGGCTGGAGACATGGCTCAGCTGTTAAGAGCACCAACTGCTCTTCCAGAGGTCCTGAGTTCAATTCCCACCAACCACATAGGGGCTCACAACCATCTGTAATGGGATCTTATGCCCTCTTCTGGTGTGTCTGAAGAGAGCAATGATGTACTCCTATACATAAAATAATAAAAAAAATTTTAATGTAGCTCTAGAGCAGAGCTTCTCAACCTTCCTAATGTCACGATCCTGTAATATATTTCCTCATACTGTTGTGACCCCAAAGCATAAAATTATTTTGTTACTACTCCTAACTAATTTTGCTACAGTTATGAACTATCATGTAAATATCTGATATGGGATACCATGCCCCTCCCCAATAGGTCTCAACCCATAGAGAGAGAACCACTGCTCTAGAGAGATGGCTCAGTGGTTAAGAGTAGATCCTGGCTTTGCAGAAGAGACAAGTTGAGCTTCTAGCACCCATATTTGGCAGTTCACAACTGCCTTAAACTCCAGGCTGAGGAGAATATCTAATGCCTGACGACTCTAGCCTCCCAGGGAAACTGAAGTCCTGTGCACACATACCACAAGCTAGGTGTGAATCTTTTAAATCTTTACTCCCACTACTTGGGAGGCAGAGAGGGGAGGGGATCTCTGGGAATTCAAGGCTAGCCTGGTCTACAGAGACTACACAGTGAAACCCTACATCAAAACAAAACAAAAAATGCAAGACACAAGTGAAACAAATATTTTCGGGGCTTAGAGAAATGTCTCAGCAGTTGACAGCACTGTCTGCTCTTCTAGAGGCCCTGAGTTCAATTCTCATCAACCACATGGAGGCTCACAACCACCTGTAATGAAATCCAATACCCTCTTCTGATGTGTCTGAAAACAGCTACAGTGTGTGTATATATATATATATATATATA
>JADRCD010225055.1:0-14131 GCA_019843815.1 Montemys delectorum | reverse complement strand
GGTGCCCTGACACAGAGAAACTTTTCAGTTCCATGAGATCCCATTTATTAATTGTTGATTTTGGTGCCTGTGCTATTAGTGTTTTGTTCTGTTAGATTCAGGGTATCTGGCCTGATGTTGAGGTTCTTGATGCATCTGGAGTTGAGGTTTGTGTAATTTTATTCCATTGATGAAAGTGTCTGTTTATAGGCTAATGGCATGCTGTTTGTATTATTATAGCTCTGTAACACAACTTAGGATCTGGGATGGTGAAACCTTCTTTTATTATTCAAGAGTGTTTTAGTTATCCTAGGGTTTTTGTATTTTCCTATGAGCTAAAATTGTCCTTGCAAGATCATTTCTCCTGTCCTCAGTATTTCCGTAGTTTTCTACAGAACTCTGTATAGTATTCAGGCTGCTGAGCTTTCCTCTTCCACACCCGCATGCCTATTAGTGTCATCATTGTTCAGCTGTAAATTTCTGCTGAGGAAAGTCATAGATTTATTCACATAGAAATACTCCTTTTTATTTTTTTGTCTAGTTTGTGTTATGTAAACAAATTTGAGGGACCAGGAAGCAATAAGTGGCGTACCTAGAATAAAAAGTTACTGTATCTCCAGTAGTAGGAAAACCTACAATGGCCACTGCCATAATCTCTCACCTATTCTAAATGTGTTTAGTCAGTCATGTTGGTGAGACTTATGGCTATAGCTTCTGACATTCCTAGGAAACACGATCTCACAGACTCCATTTCTCTAGTCTGATTCTGACACCTCTTCCACAAGGATTCTTGTGCCTTGGCTCAGGAGTTGTTTTGTAAATATGTCCATTGGAACTTAGCCCTACAACTGCAGTTGGATCGACTGTGGCTCTCAGAACTGTTCTACATATTGGAAGGAGGAGTTCCCTTGATGAGGGGTGAAGACCACACATTTAGACTAGTTGAAAATAATCAGAGCAAGCTGTTAAAAAAATTAAGGACAAGTCAACAAATATATATTCAAAAGTCCAAATAAAGCATAAATAACTGTAACAGCATATTAAGGTAATCGTACACTCACTGAAAGTCTATCCTAGCACTATAACTATCACCTCTCAGATAGAAATCTGTCCATGTAACTTATCATCTAAAATAGGCGAAACATAAAACATAAACATGCATTTCTATAGCCTACGAGTTACCAATTTTGTGTGTGTAAGTTAACTAGGAAAAAGGAGTGAAAATGTATTGAAAAATGCAGTGTTTGCTGAGGAACATCAAGATTTGAGTAACTATAGAAACATCATGCTTGTTGAAGATTTCTAGTCTTTCCTGGTCATGTGTCTGCCCCTGGAACAGAATCAGCAGGGTGTGGGCCTCCACAAATGTCAATGGCTGTTGTGAGCAAAAGGCTTGTTTGTATAATGGTGTACATATTTTTTTTTTCATTTTCCTCTTTCAAGGAGTGTCCCCTCTGCAAAGGTTAAGACTCCATGAAAATCAGAGACAGTAAGAGTCTGGAAGGCGAGCGTGTGGCCAATGACTCAGAAAAATGTTACCATGTTGTGATTTTCAGTACCTTAAGGCTGTGGGAAAGAATGCTGAAAACCTGAGTTCGAAAATATATAATTTCTCAACTATGAAAAAAAACAAGGATGCAATATGAATTGTATACGGTACTTCACAGATCTAAAGGAACAGAGGCAGCTGCACTGAGAGCCAGTTTGTCAGAAAGATGCTAAGGAAGAGATTTAGGGAGTAGTAATTGCAGGACAAAATCTCATCCAGCTATTTGTTGTTGTTGTTTTGTGTATGCTTAAAGGCCAGTAGATTCTCAAGTTCAAGGTCATCTGGGACAGAGGAAGTATAGGTCCAGGCCTGGGGATGGTAGGAATGGTAATTTCAGCTCAGAGTCTCACTCACCTAGCTTATTGTCTGTGCTTGTACTTGCTGTCTCTTTCTAAGAATCAAGAGGCTGGAGCCATGGGATGCTAATTCCTGGGCTATTCAAAAGGAAATTTAGGGTAAAGACCGAACTGGTATGTAGAGAAAAGAAAGGGTTTTTGATCTGATCTGCAAGAGATGAGCTATCAAGAAAGTTTTTTAGAATTGAAAAAATGCTGTTCTGAGCAGAGAGAAAGAGCTGTTTGGAGATCTGTGGAGAAAGCAGAACAAACAGAGAGCAATCTGGAAAGCTGTCTTTTTTTTTTTCCCCCTCTCCTCTGGTTTTTTCGAGACAGGGTTTCTCTGTGTAGCCCTGGCTGTCCTGGAACTCACTCTGTAGACCAGGCTGGCCTTGAACTCAGAAATCCGCCTGCCTCTGCCTCCCAAGTGCTGGGATTAAAAGCGTGCGCCACCACCGCCCAGCTAACCATCTTGAGAAGAACATAGGTGGTCAGCATGTAGCCCATGGTTTGACTTTGAGTGGTTAGTTTCTGTGCTCTCAAACACCCCTTCTCTCAGAACCCTTCTCCAAACTGAGGCTGCTCCTCAGCAGAAAAACACAGCTCTATTAACATGTTTATTTTTCTAACAATTATGATATAAATTTTACTTAATATTAAGCAGAGTCCAAAAGAGATGACTTTTTAAAAATCATAGTAATTATTAAATAAAAACAAAACAAAAAAACCAAACCATTAAGTAGTTGTATCTAATTGCTGTTGCTAAGTTTCAAAAGAGTCATAACTTTAGTCCTTGTCCAGATACCATGGCTGGTTCAAGTGTTTACAGATGTAGAAATATATTGTCATTACAGATTGGTAAAAGGCATGGAGGTAAGCCACTCTGGAGATAGCGTTTTGGGGGAACAGTATCTGCTTTATTGTTCATGACCAAGTACTTACATGGTGGAAGGCTACCAATTGTGACTGGTTAGACATTACCTTGGACTGAACAGTGAGCATTCACGCCATCAGGGTCTCTATGTAGAAGATGCACACTAAAGGAGACAAGGAGAATGAAGACTCATCTGCAGGCCCGCTCCCTGCTACTCATGCTACTTCAGGGTTCAGTGCTCTGGCTTCAGGCACACGTGTGCCTTAGTTTACTGTATTACCTCTAACCGTAATACACTCCAGACTCATACGTTTAGCGTTTTTATTTCTACTCTCTCCTTGGATTTAGTTCAAATATCCTACTCTCTAATTCTCATGACATTGAAGCGTTTTTTTAAGATAATTATTTTTGTGTGTTGGTACATGTAAGCGTATACTCCTGTGGGTGCATGCATTCATGCACTTGGGATTCTGATGCCGACTTGTGGGGGTCAGTTCTCTTTGAACACATACACACCTAGAGTGACTGAATTCAGGTCATCAGACTTGGTAACAGTGCATTTGCCCACTGAGATACCTTGCTGGCTGTACATTGGAATTTTGATAGTGTAGGCTAGGTGTGACTTTAAAGATCCAGTTGTGTACAATGGACTTCACATGGACATTCCTGCTCTTCCGTGTGACTGTTTTGGTCAATACAGATATAGTTAGTTGAGGTGACCACCATCATGGTCATCACTCCCCTTCTTCCTTATGCTTAGTTTCTGTTCTGTTGCTGTGAGGAGACACTGCAACCAAGGCAACTTTTAAAAGAAAGCATTTAATTGGGGGCTTGCTTCCAGTTTCAGAGGGTGCGTCCATCATCATCATCATCATGGTGGGGAGCACAGCAGCAGGCAGGAAGTTATTATAATGCTGGAGCAGAAGCTGAGAGCTCATAGGATCTGCGATTTGCAGCCACTACAGGGGTGGTGAGTGGGAGGGGGAGGGAGGGAAGACACACCTCCTCCAACTGAGCAGCACCTCTTATCCTCCCCACACAGTTGCCCCACCTGGGGACCAAGCATTCAAATAAATGCCTATGGACATTGCCGTTCAAACCACCACATTCTACTTTCATAAACTTATAGCTATGGTATAATGCAAACTGTACTCAGACCAATTTAAAGTCCTATAGTCTTTCATAGTCTTAACATTATTTTAAAGTCCAAAGACCAAAATCTCTTCTGAGACTTCAGACAACCTCTAAACTATAATCCCCTGTAACACCACAAAGCCAATTACATACTTTCAACACACAATGACACAGAAGATAAACTACCATTCCAAAAGAGGCATAGTGAGGAAATACTGGACAAAGCAAGACTGAAATCCAGCAGAGAAACTCTGAACTCTGTATCTCTATTCTGGATGTCACAGGGCTTATAAGATGGCTCTTGGTATCTCCCATTCCTTCCAGATTTCCTGACTGCAGCATGCTTCTTTCTCTTGGGCTGGTTCCTCTTCTACAGCTCTCTTTGGCAGATATTTCGTGGCTCTGAAGTCCACAACAGCCTGGAGTCTGCAAGGCAATCCAGGTTTTATCTTCACCAATTCATACAATGGTCTCTCTGGGTTTCCATGCTACAAGCCTGGCCAGAGAGGCATTTCTTAATCCTGAAGAAAGATCCCTAATCACCAGCCCTTTTTTTGTATTCTTATTGTCTTTAAATCTAGAACCATGTGACTCAAGATGCCAGGTTGCACTACCTGCTGGGGATAAAACCTGGCCCTCCTCATTTGCATACTAGTTGACTAGCTGTTTTCCTAGGAGTTCCTGCTTAAGAGATGCAGGATTATCTGGGGTGTGGTGTAGTTCTGAGTGTGTGCCTTTATTCCATTTAACACCAGGCTTGTCCTCCAACAATACATTCCCTGGTGTTCTTTTTCTCCATAAACTGTACATTTTGCATTTCTCCTTGTCCCTGTTAGGAACTGCCTACATTCCAGAACCAGGTGTGCCCCGAGCCTGCTCTTAGTGATTCAGAGCCAGCAACCATGTTAGCCAGCTGCTAAATTCGACATATTTCACTGCCATCATGAGTTGAATACCCTTTATAAAGCCCATGCCATCATGGCCCTTCCTCTCCCTCTCCTATCTCCACTCAAAGTGGCCTTTCACCCCACCCCCAACACATCTCTTGTGTTCAGTTTGTTGTGCAGAGTGATCTTTGTGGCGTTCTTTCTTTTGCCCCTACACGAAACTCTAAGTTGCACATAAGCGTATGTCTTGAAATCGTCTTTCCCAGGGACATTAATTCAGAGCTCATCAATCTAGCCTCAGCCTTTTATGGCAAGGGCAAAATGCAGCCACCTTCTCTGCCAAAATATCCCAAGAAAGGCCTTTAGACTGCTTGCTAACGTTCTTCCCTTCTGAAACCTCTTAAGCTAGGCCTACATAATCCACATTGCTTTTAGTGACACAGCACCCAGTTAATCTTCCTACTACTGTGATGTCCAAAGTGGATTTCCCAGTAGGCAGTGCTTGTAACATTGTAACAGAAGGATCTTGGTTAGGTAAACAGAAGGATTGCTATTGATAAACAAGTTTAAGGGTTTCTGTTTACTAGGATAGCAGATATCTTAAGGCAATTTCTGTTTACTAGGAACCTCCATTAATCAGCCCAGAGATCATCTAGGTACCTAGATCCCATTATCTGAACAGCCCTGCCCGCCACCGCACCCCTCTACCCCCATTGATTTATACAACTGTGCTTGCTTTTCCACCATTTTGTTCCCCAACCCCACCCTGAGATAGCCTTGGCAGTTTGATTCATGATAAACTTTCTTTCTACCCATGGGATGGTCTAGTTCCATGTTTTCACTGTGTCTTTACTTACATACTGTGCCTTTACTTACAACTGGGATGGCCTATGAACCCCTACCTCAAGTGTTCAAGCACTTTTCTAGTCTAGAGTTCCAAAGTCTTCCATACTCCTCCAAAAAGCAGCAAGGTCAGAACAGGCACAGCAATACCCTATTCCTTGGTACCAAGACTTAATCACTGTTGATGTGAGGAGACACTGCAGGGAGAGGGAGAGGGAAAGGGAGAGAGAGAAGCAGAGACAGACACACACACACACACACACACACACACACACACACACGCACAGAGGGCAGACAGGAAGGCAGACAAGTTAGGCCTGGCACAGGTTTTTTTAAATGAAAACAGCCTCCATTCATTTATTTCAATCTCTGGTCCTGTCAGTGAACTGTTCGGGAAGGTAGAGGTGTGGCCTTTTTGGAGGAGGTGTGTCACTAGGGACAGGCTTTGAGCTTTCAAAAGCTCACACCATGCCCAGGTATCTCTCTCTTCCTTGTGGCTGTTGTCTCAAGGTTGAAGCTTTCAGCTACTGCTCTGTCTGCTGCCGTACTCCCCTCCCATCCTGGTCATAGACTCTCTCTCTGAATCTGTAAGACCTCAATAGATTATTCTCTAATTGACTCAGTCATGGAGTCTCTTCCCAGCAAGAGAAAAGTAGCTAGTATACAGCTCAAGATAGGAAACACTCCCTATTTCCCCAGAACCGTCCAGAACCGTCCCACAGTGCAACACTGAATGTTCTCTCTTTGCCACCCTGCCAGGTTCTGGCAACTTCTGTTGTCCCTTCTATCCCTCCAAGTTTGCCTTTGCAGGAAAAGAACAACAATGAGACCATGTAGTAAGTAAGAAACCAATATAAATGGAAACATGGGATATATTACTACTGACTTCTCAGCATAGTTTGTGATGGACCTATTATGTGGATACAGCTGTGTTCACTTCGAGTGTCAAGGAGGTTAACAGTTTCTACAAATACAAGCTTTTGTGTGGACATCTATTTTTCTTCTCTTGTGCAGACAGGAAAGCAATTAAGAGAATAAATGGTAGTAGTCATTAAGCTAAATTAAAATATGTGTCTTTCTGAGACAAGATTTCAGTCTGTAACTCAGATTGGCCTTGATTCTCCTGCCTCAGCCTTTGAAGTGCTGGAGTTACAGGGGTAAGCCATCACAGCCGGTGAACTTCATAAGAACTTAGCAATTGTTTCCTAAGGCAATTGAAATCACTTTGTACTTTCATCATTGGTAATGCTGTAAAGTCTCCCACATCCTTGCTATGGCAGTGACTACTGCTACTGTAATGGTTTTTGCTAGTATCTTCTTATGGGTTCAATTTACTTAACCCTAATGGACAATGGCATTAAGTTGGATGTTCTGGGACTAGAAGGGATTGTTTCAAAGTAGAGTGCTATTTGGAAGAACCTTGCCAACTAGAACACGAAGTTGCTGGTTCCAAGCTTTTCTCTTGATCAGGTACTAACGGCAGCCCCGATGCTGCGTTAATATCCCTGGAAAGTAGTCAAAGTCTCCCAGACACTGAAAATTGAGTTTAGATTTGGCTTTACTTCAGAGGATGTAAAAGACTAAGTTATGAACCATTGGGGTTTTCTTAAAATTTCTTATTGTGGCAGACATGAGGAGCTTTATATTTCTGCCTTTTCCCATCTCTCATATAGACACTGATCTAAATCGGTAATCCAGAAAATGTCATCTAAGATCATGTTTTATTCCAGAAACCATTATTCCCCCCATTAGCCCTCTCTTCAACATTTCTCAGTGATTATCCTACAACTTCATCTCAGCAAATGTCTTCGCTAATGTGCATGAAGAGGATTAATACTCTTCACAGACTATTTCCCACAACTAAATCCATAAGAAGATACTATGAAGCATATCTCGATATTATTAGGAGGGAGACAGGAATAGAAAGACATAGCTAGAGATGAGGTATTTCAGGGGTGAGAGGAAGTTGGTTGGTAATGAAGTAGATGAAACAGTATGGAATAAGCAATGCAATTTAAAGTTGGCTTTTAGGGTATGTTCTAGAATTAAATTTCCTTTAGAAACAATGAATTTTTACTGTCTGATGACTAAGCTCCATAAAATTTCATCAGTGAAGATTTTGACAGTATATCTATACTGTCATATACTTATCGTTCTAAAGTAAGTTTTATTCTTTTATTTAAAAAAATGTATAACAATGTTGAATATTAGCAATGGGAGAATATTATTTATTGAACCTTCCATGATTGACATGGAAATGAAGCCATTATTGAGAGCCTGCAAACCACAACAACTGCTACGACCTAAGGTTAACCCGTCCGCTTACCCAAGGCCAGAAAACCTCCTGGAAGGCTGGGTACTATGCTTCTCGGGAAATTACAAGCCACATTTGTGTTTCCCTTAGCAAGTATTTTACACCAGATGTGCTCGGCTGGACATAAGGGGAGACTGGTTGTAGGCAGGAAATATGTCAAGATGTTTGCTAGCACCCGATTGGACCCGATGGGAAATACAGTGGCAACGAGCTTTTGACTTAAGACTTTGCAAAACATGACTTATGACCATTTTCTGGGGCCCAGAGATGGACCTGGCAAGAGTCTATCAACCTGGCCATATTTAACTAAAGCTTGCTTCAAATTTGGCTCAAAATTATAGTACTGGTTTTCTCCTTGAACTTCAGGACTAACACCACCATGATCTGTATTTATGGTACATATTAATACATAAAGAGTGAGCATATCTGATGTGTAGTGCAATAAAGATATGACTTATTGAAGTAAATCTAAGTCAGTAATGCTGCAGAGCCGTGGTTTTTCTAACACAGTTTTATTACTATCACCGCGCCTGATGTGTGAGCACAGGTTTAGGTGCGTCATGCTGGGCAAGTGGAGGTTACAAGACAACTTTCAGGAGTTGCTTCTCTCCTCTCACCTTCACATGGGTTTTGAGGATCCAACTCAAGTCATCTGCCATTGATCCGTCTTCCTGGTCTTGGTTTGTCAATCTTCACACACATTGAAGACAAGAGAGATAAAATAAACTAGTCAGGGAAAAGTCTGTCTGTCTGTCTGTCTGTCTGTCACATTTACACCTACACACAGTCAGACAGAAATGAACATGTAAAGCAGCTGTGAAAGGAAGCTACACAGGACAATATTCTACTCCCACCCTCTGGCAATGGCTCTTTCAATAATTCCCTTAAAAAATACTCTGCAATATGACATTTAAAGACTTTTTAAGATAAGGCTTTTCATGACAGTCATGTCTGCTCCTGGCAGCACCCCTATTCTACTTCAAAGAAGATGATAACCATCAAAGAACCTTTTTATGGAGTTTCTTTCAAATGTGGCAAAGCTGCTCCCAGGCAAAACCAAACCAAACCAAACCAAGCCAAGCCAAACCAAAGCAAACCAAAGCAAATCAAAAAAAGCAAAAAACAAAAGCAAAAACAATAGCTAACCATCCATCTAGCCAACCAATCAAACAACCAACCAATCAAACAACAACACTAAAACACCCACCCTGCCTTGACTGCCGACAGTATGCTGTCCAATCTGGACAAATGGGAAACCTTAGGGCGCTGTCCAAGTAGCCAGAAACCTCAGCCATTTCTATAGTTTTGGAAGCTGCTTGCTCTGCACTTTCTATTTATTCAGGTAATATTTATCCTTCTGAAGTCTCTGATGGGACTGAAGATTAGATAGTTATAGTCTCACAATCGAGCTTAAGTTGTTTAGGATCTAAGAAAATGATTTAAGCTCCAGGATGTTTTTAGGTTGGTAATGTAAGTTATGAGAGAAAATGATTTAGGTGTAGAACTTTGTACTCACCAGACTAGGATAGATAATGGACTACTTTCTCCATGCTTGCCAAAAGCATATGACTGGACACTGTGAATATAATTCTCACTTGATAGTTTTCATAATTGTTCTTATTGTGCACAGTGTATTGCTGTTAGACAAAGAGCTTTTTATTAGTTTACAAGAGAGAGATGTCGGGATAATCTCTTTTGTACTGTGTGGAAGCATCCTTGTCAACAAATAATGGCCAATAAGCTGAGGCAGGATTAGACCATGGGACATCTGGCAGAGAGAGAGAGAGAGAGAGAGGAGATAGTCAGGTGGGAAAATCCGCCACTGCCCTTGGAGGAAGTTGGATGTATGAGACTGAGGAGAGGTAATTAGCCACATGGCAGACATAGAATGGTATAAACAGGTTAATATAGGTTATAAGCCAGTCTGTAAACAAGCCTGGTGTGTGGCATAGGCATTTAGTAATACGCCTGTGGCTACAGGAGCAGACAGAGAAGCAGAGAGGCGCAGGCTTTAGGCAGTGGTCTGTGGTGAATGTGAGTCCAGACAGCCTTCCCTTGTCCCTGCTTGTACCCACCACAGAAAAGATTATACACAGCTCGCACAGTTCTTTCAGTATGTGGGTCCTCACTATGGTTGTGTTATCTCTAGCTATTTATAATGGGTGAAGAAGAGGCAATCTCCTACTCATTGCACTCAAGGTAGAACAAACATAGATATTTGGTTGGTTATTGTAATAAAAAAATATCACCAATTATTAACATGTGGTGTTAGTTAAGTAGCTTGCTCTTTTTGAGTCATTGAGACAGTTTTAATCATCTGGCCTTAGGTTACAGCTAGCAATTTAATAGCTGTGTAACGAGAAACCCAAACGTTATTAAATTCTAGGAGAGAAAATGAATGAGATTGGTTAGGGGGAACCTAGATAGATTAATTTGTACCAGTTGAAAATGAGAAAATAAAATGATAAGGCTTACTTGGCTGGACACTGACTTGAGGGAATAGGAGCTATAGATCTTTCTGTTGCATTAGTTTCATTAAAAAATGATAAATATAGATCTTGAGCAAATTAAGTACAATAAGCTCCCATATTTGCCTTAATTATTCCAATAATATGCAAAATTTGGAAAACAACAAATCATTTAGTTCTACTTAGTTGTTTTCTTTTATAAACTTGACTTACTTTTTGGAGAATAAAGGGTAATTATTTGCTTTCTCCTATGTTTTGGATTCCACAGGACTCTTCAGACATGTTTTCTGTTACTACAAGAACAAGACCTAGAAACAAAGTGATTCGAGCAGTATGTGTGTGCTGTCTCGTACGTCTGCAAGTCAGGAGTCCTGCCCTGGGTTCAGCAGTGTTTGAGATTTTCATCAGGCTGAATCCCAGGCGTCTGTCAGCTAGGGCTTGCCTGTCCCCAGGGGCCACTTGCCATATAACCCTCTCAAGGCCGTCAGGAAAACCTCTTCAGCTGTCTGAACCTCACTAACATCTTGATTCACTTGTAAACTTTCTTTTAGATCAGGAGCACTGAAGAGGTGCCATTTTTAAAACTCAGGTGGTCAACAATCACAGGTACTGATCATTCTGACTGGAGTGATGTTAACTAACCCAGGCATCACAGCAGCAGGGAATGGCTGGGAAGTTTTCAGAGCAGCTCAGTAGAGCCACTAAGAGGTCTTGGGCAAGGTGATGACATGTGGGCTGAGACCTGAAAGATGAGAGGGAAGGATTGTCTAGGTGGCATTAATGTCTGAAACCACTCCAAGAATATGTCGTCTTCCTAAAGGGACTTCTCTTCAAACTCGTTTGTTCTAACACCTCTAGTGTTACGTATTTCCACAAAAACATGGTTGGATGAATTGTTAGATGATTTAACATATGATGTGTTCCACGATTTCTAGATGCAAAGGGACTATCTTTGGTCTTCTATTAATGCCCTTCGTCACAACTGGTAGGGTTAATGGTACATGAAACATGCTCTTGTATCATTGATATTTGAGCAATGTATTGCAGTCACTACCCAACTTCATTCACCAAAAAGCTTTTTATACATCAGAATGTTTTACAGGCAAGTGTGAATTTTAAAGTAAGTACATTCTTAGACAAGAAGTAAAAGGCTTTTTCTTATTGTGTTTTGACAGTCTCACTCTCTAGGCTTGGCTAATCTAGAACATAGACTCAGTTAACCTTGTTCATTCTTCAGTATTCTTGCCTCTGCTCCCCAAGTGTTGGGATTTTAGGTGTGCATCATTATGCCCAATGTAAGGCTTTTATTTCAAATTGTTTACTTTGAAGTCCACACACTGGCTTCAGTATATTGTAAGAGAAGTCTACCCTAGGTTCAAATACTGCTCACATTTGTGAAAATTTCTGCATATTAAACATGCAAGTAGTAATTCTGGTGTTCATTTGCTTCCTATCCATCATTCTCTTCCTTCTACTCAACTAATAAATAATTTATCAATACCAGAAAAATCCATATCAGAAATGTTGTACAATGTCCCCTTACTTCACCACGCCCAGGATGCCTTCGTTAATACAAGGTTTTCCTCTGGTTCCTTTCAACAACCACCCCAGTCTCCCACCAGTTACCCGGTCACATTCTCTAGTTCTTTTATATACTTGGTAAATTATCTTCCTGAAAATTGAGAAAACTCAATTTTATATTTTATATTCTAATGGGACAAAATTGGAGGGGAAAAAACCAAACAACCAAAAAACAACAACAACAAAAAATAAACCCTTGGAAAACCAATCCTCAAACTTGTAGACAAACATGTGACAAAGAATAACTTAAAAAAAAATAATGAAAAGAGAGCAAGAAAAGGTAGGGTATGAAGGACAGTAAAGGAGGGAATGTTTTACACACTGGTGCCATGAGATGATAAATGCCATTACCCTGGCTAAAGACATGCCTGGAGAAGTACAGTTGGCTTCAATGTCTTGTTGCAAACAGGCAACCAGAATATCACTATACTGCAGAAACTCCCAGTAAGAGAGCTTTAAAGGGCACTAAAGGGTTGGGCTAGGAAGGGATTCTGAGCTATAGAGTTGTTTCCAGTTTTGGTCGTCAGAAAGCAGAAGAGTCTATGGATAGTTTGTCATGTGTTACCTACAAGACAGAATAGAGCTGTTATTGGTAATGGTCAGAAAACAGTAGTCACTTTTTTGGTGTTGGTTTGTTTTTTTTTTGAGACAGGGTTTTTCATAAGCCCTGGCTATACTGGAATTCAGAAACCCGCCTGCCTCTGAGTAGTCACTTATAATAGCTAAAATATCCAGCTTTGTGGTATAGAAAAAGCAGAATTGTCAGAGTTCCGTCACCATAAAGGCCAATGAACAGTTAGGAATTAAATATTTAAATTGCACTTTGTTCAGAGCCAGCAACCTGAGAGGGCAGCAGACTAACACTTCAAATGCCATGCTGCCTGCATCTCCTCTCCATCCAGCCATAAGATTCTGCAGGGAGCTGCTGTGGTACAGGTGCACAGCCATTCATTTAGCACTCTTGGTTCGTCCCTCTTGTCAGCCATATTTATGAGCCTTGTGATGTCTGTGTCTCTCATTGTTATCCCTTGAGTTCTTTCATCTTATGAATATCTAGCTTCAGGTACTTCTTAAGATGCTCAACCTTTCGTGTGCTGGATAGTAACCTTGTACTTCACTATAGGCATCTGGGCTGGCAGCAGGGAGCAACTTGAAATGAACCATTAGCAGTGCCTAAAAAGCTGTCAATAGCATGCATGTGCACATTCCTTTCTATAATTATTAGGTACAATGTGCCCTCATAATACAGAATGTAAATGTCTCTATTTACCTCCTGTGCCCACTCTAAGTCTGGAGGAGGTTCTCGTGTTTGATGTATTCAGACATGACTGTGGAAGGCTCTTACCTCCACCTTTTCTCTATGGCTACATTGGTCATACATGACATTGGTGTTTGGTGACTGTTCATGCTTAAGAGAACATGTGCTTCAGCTGATAATTCAAAGCCAGATGCTGTCAGACCCACCAAGGGTTAGCTGCAAGCACCAGTCTAGTTTCTGGCTATGTAGGATTATGGGGTTAATTTTTAACAATCAACTGCCAAAACTCTTGCTGACAGCTTCATTTCTTGAAAATTTATCAGTAACATTCTTTAGGGCAGTGCGTTCTATGGCTTTGGTAACTATTCTAGTTATTTCGCCACTGCTTTGATAAAACGACACCATGACCAATGTAACACATTGTAGTGTTTATTTGGACTCGCAGCATCGGGATTAGAGTCCTTGGTGACAAAGTCCAGAGCATGACACCTGAAGCTTGGAGTTAAGAACTCACATCCTGAACTCGATGGAAGCAGAGAATGTAAGCTGAGAATGGTGCACAGCTCTGAAACCTCAAAGCCTGCCCCACAGCTCTTCCATTGAGGTTACTCCTCTGAGATCTACCCAAGCAGCACCACCAGTTGGGGCCCACGTTTAAATGTCTGAGACTACAGGAAGCATTTATTATTAAAACCAAAATGACAATAATAGCAATTTACTGCCCTCCCATTCCTGTTTTAAAAAGTGACTGTACCCCTGGCATGCCTTGAACTGGTGACAATGTTCCTGCCTCGCCCCCTGAGGGCTGGGATTTTAGGTGTGAAACCCTGGATGGAGAGCTGTGGTGTGATGAAGAAAGTTGAGTGAAAATGTTAAAGTCTGGGCATCCATTTTGTTCTCAAGGAGATC
>JADRCD010225054.1:503-11093 GCA_019843815.1 Montemys delectorum | reverse complement strand
TCAGTGGCTGCTCTTGGTGAGGATTCAATTCCCAGCACCCACAAGGTGACTCACAACTGTCTGTAACTCCAGTTCTAGGTGATCTGACACCCTCTTCTGGCATTCTTGGGAACCAGGCATCCACATGATGCATATAAATGAATGAAGGCAAACCATTTACACACAGAAGAAAATAAGTAAACTTTTTTAAAAAAGATGTATTTATTTATTTATTTTATGTATGTGAGTGCACTGCCACTCTCTTCAGACACACCAGATCCCATTACAGATGGTTGTGAGCCACCATGTGGTTGCTGGGAATTGAACTCAGAACCTCTGGAGGAACAGTCAGTGCTCTAAGCCACTGAGCCATCTCTCCAGCCCAATGTGAGCATTTTTAAAGAAAGTTATAGGTAGGATGTGGGCCTTTGGGTTTATCTTTGTCTGTCTGTCTGTGTGTGTGTATTTCTTTTTGTGGGTGTGTGCATATATGTACACGCACATTCAGAGGTCAATGTTACATGGCTTTCTTCAGTCCTTTACCTTTTCTTTTTTTAAAAAAATATTATTATTATTATTATTATTATTATTATTATTATTATTATTATTATTTTGTGTATGAGTACACTATAGCTGTCTTCAGACACCCCAGAAGAGGGTATCAAGTGGTTGTGAGCCACCCTGTGGTTGCTGGGAGTTGAACTCAGGACCTCAGAAAGAGCAGTCAGTGCTCTTAACTGTTGAGCTATCTCTCCAGCCCAACTTTTACCTTTTCTTAAAAATATTTTTGTTATTTACTTACATGTATGCATGTATGTGTATGTGCACATTCATGGAAGTAGTACCTGAAGAAGCCAAAAGAGGGTATTGGACTCCTTGGAGCTCAAGTTATAGATGGTTGTAAACTGCTTAGTGTGAGTGCTGGGAATGCGTAAGCAGCAAGTGCTCCTAACCTCTGAGCCATCTCCCCAGCTCCTAACCTCTGAGCCATCTCTCCAGATGTGGAACTCTAGGCTGGGCTTTTTCCATGAATGTGCACTTTACCGAATGATCTATGTCCTCAGGCTGGCTTTGTGGGCAGGTTAGGATGCTCTGACACGCATGACCATTGCATGAATCAGTGGGATCAGTAGGTTTGAAAATCCTCAAATTAAAGAGGCTGTGGAATAGTGCCACAGAGTCCACCTCTACCCTCAGACTAGGAACAGTGTATAACATGCTCACACCATGGGTAGATCACTGCCTATAGCTCATCTCTCCAGAGGACAAAGATTTATTCCTCTCCGACTCTCTCTGTGTGTGTCTCTCTCTTTCTTTCTCTCTCTCTGTCTTTCTGTCTCCCTCTCTTCTTCCCTCTTTCCCTCCCTCTCTCCCCCCTCTGTGTGTGTGCACGCATGCACATGTGTGTCTGTCTGTCTGTCTCTCTCTGTCTCCTCTCTCTGTTTTTTCGAGACAGGGTTTCTCTGTGTAACAGCCCTGGCTGTCCCGAACTTGTTCTGTAGACCAGGCTGGCCTCAAACTCACAGAATCAGCCTGCCTCTTCCTTCCAGTGCTGGGATTAAAGATGTGAATCTCGGCTAAGAATGTCTTCCTAATCAGGCTCTTAGCACACCTGACAAACTGAACACTGATTAAATGAATACTGTATCTTACCTAACACACAGTCAGTCTTCACATGGTCCCAGGAATGTCAAGTTTGCATATTTCCTGCTAGGCACAAAGGTAGGAGCCTGAAGTACTATTCACATTACTCAAAATCTTTCTTTGTCTCCCTCCTGCTCCTTCCCCTCCCCCCTCCCCCTCCTCCTTCCCCCTCCCCCCTCCTTCCCCTCTCTCCCCATCTCTCTCTCCCTCTCCCCATTCTCTTTCTCTAGATCCAGAGTGATCCACTTGGACTCACTTTCTGCCTGTCAGTGGCTGAGTACACAATGTTTAAGATTTGGTTTGTCTATCAGTTCTTCTCCCATTGACCACTCAGCTTTCTTTATGCTTCCTTTTCTTTCTTTTTTGAAGCAGGGTCTCAGTAGCCTGGAAATGACTATGCAGATCAGTCTGGCCGCAAACTCACAGGGATCTATCTGCCTCCCTCTGTCCTCTGGGTGCTGGGTTCTTCACATTCTCAATCGTCTAAACATATATGCTTAACTACACACTAGGTCCTGGATTCTGTTCCCAGCACTGCCTAGAATCAGCCGTGGCAGCACAGGCCTGTAATACCAGCACCTGAGAGAGGCGGATGGATCAGGAGCTATCCTTGGCTCCATGGCGAATTTGGGCTCAGCCTCGTCTTCAAGAAACCTTGTGTCAAAAACAAAGACAATAGCTGGGTGATTGTGGCTCACACCTTTAGTCCCACTACAGGGGACACAGGTAGAGAGTTTGAGGCCAGCCTGGTCTACAGAGCTAGTGCCAGCTAGCTAAGACAGCTGAGGCTACACAGAGAAAACCCTGTCTAGAACAAAACAAAAACAAAATCCCAAAGACAATACTTAGTGAGCATCTCTATGGATACATGGGAGGGAGTTTCACTGTGTCTTATACTCAAGGGTGGAGTTACGGGGGGGGGGGGGTCGGGGGGCGGGTTCCAGGATCCCTTGCTGCACAGTAATTATAGTATCTCACAACCTAGAAACCTAGATGCTTAACAACCTTTTTTTTTTTTTTTTGAGGGGGCAGACCAAGGTTTTTCATAAGACAGACAAGTCACACCTAGAGTCCTAGAGTCACATCTCTAGATCCATGGTTCTTAAAAACCTCTCTCACACAGTTGTGAGGTTGGTAGATCTGCCTTGATGAACTAGCAGGCAGATTGTGCTGGGGGGGGGGGGGGAGGTTGTGGCAAAATCAATGAAGTTTCCTGCCCAGCCACAGCTGGTGTCTCAGCTGGGTCAGAACGTGGTGACGATTAGATGCCACCTCTTCAGTGCAAGGAGTTGGCAGCGTCTTTCATCTTCAAGGTGGCTGACTCTTCAGAGCTGTCTAATGTCAACCAGAAGCTAACTCCTGACCACAGGGAGTTCTCACCCTGCAATAAGCATCCTGACTCTGTTGTGTTTTATTGTGTAGTAGCTTGCTCTTGAGGCCTCACGGCCCAGGCTGACCTCTAACTCGATTTATAGCTGGGAATGAACTTCTGATCCTCCAGCTTCTTTCTACAGAGTTTTTGAATTATGGGAGAACATCCTTATCTCTCCAACCCTGACCTTGAACTTTTGATTTTTCTGCTTCCAGCTTTCAGGTATTGGGAATACAGGTATGCTGGACAATACCTACTTATGTCTTGTTCCCTTTAAAAAATGTTTAGGACTGGAGAGATGGCTTAGCTGTTGAAGTCTAAGATCACAACCAAAAATAAAGTATTTATTTGCTGACAGCTTTAAAACTTTGTGCCTTCCCCACTGTATCTGTGGACTTTTCCAGCCATTCCCCTGTTCCTGAAATAATGACTCTGAGACTTATTATAATAAATGCCTAGGCCACAAGCTTTGGCTCATTCTCCAGTGAGCTCGTAACTTTAAAAACCCGTTTAGTTTATTCTATGTCTACGAGTGCCACGTGGCTGGTCCCCTCTCCTCAGATTCAGTACCCCGACACAGCCTCAGCACTTAGGTACAATAAAGCCATTCCTTGACGGGTAGAGTGGTGCACACGTGTAATCTTGATGGTCCAGAGGCTGAGCAGGAGGACTGCCATGAGCTCAAGATCCATTACAGAGTAGACTACCCACTAACATTTAGTCTTTTTGTTCGTTTGGTTTTTCAAGACAGGGTTTCTCTATGTAGCCCAGGCTGTTCTAGAACTCACCCTGTAGACCTGGTTGGTCTCAAACTCAGAGTGCTGCAGAGTGCTGTGAGTGAAGGCTTTTGCCCTACCACCATTACCACCACTGCCAGGAAATCTGATGTCCTCTTGCCCTCAGAGGGCACCCCACTACAACATAGGCACGCGCGTGCGCACACACACATACACACACAAAACAATAAAAATAAAGTAAATCTTTTTTTAAAAGGTTAGACCAGGCATGGTGGTATCTATAATTCCAGCACTTGAGAGGCAGAGACAGGCAGATCTCTGTGAGTTTAAGGCCAGCTTCATTTACATAGTTCTTTCTAAGCTAGTCAAGACTACACAGGGAGACCCTGTCTCAAAAATAAAGACCAGCCAGCCACCAGGAGGCATAGTCGAGCTGTAGACACCCAGTGGCCCATCAGCCTCCACACCCTAAGGTTCAGGAGAGTGGGAGTCTTCCAGAGGCCAGCCCACTGACATGCTATGAGTCAAGGGTGAGTGACAGATGCCCAGAAGTTAGCCTGGGTGGGCTGTAGGTACCCAAGGTCCCACCAGCTTCCTTGCCATGTGGCATGGGTGAATGGAGGACACCAGAAGTTCTTCAGCAGCCATGCCAAGTGGTCTGGACAGACAGAGGATGCCCAAGGGCCCACCTGCTGCATGGCCCACTGCAGTGGGAGCCACTACGTGAGAGTATGTGGTAGCCAGATAGGAGAGAAAGAGAAGAGCAGCTTGAGCATCGAGAAGAGAGGGGGAGCTGAAGACTTGAGGGTGGAGAGAGGTACCACCCTGATGTGAGTAGCTTGCCCTTCCTCCTGAAGCCACAGTGAAGTCATGGGGTCAGCAGCTGCTGATGGCCGTGTCTGCATCTGGAGCCATGTAGCAGCAGGGGTCTGTGTCGATGTCTATGGCTCCTATTACCACTAGAGACAATTTGGATGTCCCTGGTGTAGGGTGCCACCTGGGACCATGTTGATGTTCAAGGGCTGGGCAGGCCTGGCCCCACCCCTCACTGCCTGAGGCACTGTGGAAAGGTGGCCCTACCTCTTTCCAGGTGAAGCACTCTGAGAGTGGGCCTTTTATTTTGCCTGGGGAGCACAGCAGAGATGGCTCTGGTGGTGTGGTTCTGGGGGAGCCAACCCCAGCGTACGAGAACAGCAGAGCAGTCTCTGCCCCTTGCCCGTGTTGGGCGAGCTAGCCAGGGCAATGCTGGAGAGCTCACTCTGGAGGAGGTGTGGGTGTGGGAGAACTGGCCAGTTGACCAGCTGACCAGCTGAGCTGTCACCCAGGCCCAGACCCAGGGCTTAGAGTTGGCCCACCCCAACATCTACCCCATGTATGAACTGCTGGAGTGCATGAAGGGACCAGACCTGCAGATCCAAAGCTGCAGGATCCCCATGACGCAGGACAATAACAGGATGTCTGAGAGGAGTCCCAGTGAGGGTCTAATATTGATGGTGTAGCAGAAGCCAGAGGCCTTGAATCAAAACAATCACTCGTTGCAATGAACATTTGCAATGTGTGGACAAAAGGATTTATTGCGAGAAAACTGGCACGCTACACAGCTTCCACGATGAATTTTTTTTTATGTTTTTATGTTTTTTATGTTTTTTTTTAAAGGTTTATTTATTTATTATGTGTAAGTACACTGTAGCTGTCTTCAGACACACCAGAAGAGGGCATCAGATCTCATTATGGATGGTTGTGAGCCACCATGTGGTTGCTGGGATTTGAACTCAGGACCTTCGGAAGAGCAATCAGTGCTCTTAACCGCTGAGCCATCTCTCCAGCCCATGTTTGTTATGTTTTTTGGTTTGATTTTTGTTTTCTTTATTTTTTAAAGGTTTATTTATTTATTTCACGTATATGAGTACAGATAATTGTGAGCCTTCATCTGGCTGTTGGGAATTGACCTTTAGGACCTCTGCTCGCTCCGGTCGACCCTGACTGTGCCCAAGGATTTATTACTTTAAATAAGTACACCATAGCTGTCTTCAGACAGTACCAGAAGAGAGTGTCAGATCTCATTATGGGTGGTTGTGAGCCACCATGTGGTTGCTGGGATTTGAACTCAAGACCTTCAGAAGAACAGTTGGTGCTCTTACCTGCTGAGCCATCTTACCAGCCCTGGTTTTTGTTTTCTTTTAGGGATCGCTTGCAAGGGTGGAGGGCAGATATGAAGGAATAGGAATATGAGTGGGATTGGGTACATGATGTGAAACTCCACTAAGAATCAATAAAAGGTTAAAAATAAAAAAAAAATTCAAAAGTTAGAGGATGTCCTATATGTTTTTATGCTGAATCTCTAATTCCCATTGCTTGGGAATGTGTTTACTTCAAGGTCTGGGGAAGACATACCAGGGGTGCCATGAACCAGATATGACCACGTGAAGAGACAACAAAGGGGTGGACCTCTCTATGCCTAAAAGTCTCAGGAGAAACCGATGTGCTGGCTCCTGGACTTTCCAGGACTGTGAGAAAATGAATTTCTGTATTAAGTCACCTAGACTGCGATATTTGTCCACAGCTCTGCAGAAGAATACAGGATACCAATTTACATCTGCAGCTTCTTCATCCTGCCCACTATTTATTTTGTCTAAAATGAAGCTGGAACCTGGGTGGTGGTGGCCTACGTCTTTAATCCCAGCACTAGGGAGGCAGAGGCAGGTGTATTTCTAAATAAAATACAGCCTGGTCTACCAAGTGAACTTGTTCCAGGACAGCCAAGGCTATACAGTGAAACCCTGTCTCGAAAAAAAAGAAAGAAAGAAAAAACAAAAAAGAAAGAAAGAAAAAAAATGCAGCTGGAGCTCCTCCTGGGGCTCCAGGTACTGAGCAGTCAACACATTCCATTGACCACTTTTCTTCCATTCTGACTGCAACCTGCACCCTGATTACTCCTGATCGTTCTCAGCCGTTCTTCACTTAAATCTGATCTCCTATCTCGGCGTTTCTTCAGCTGGAGAGGAGGTTTCGAAGGACCTCAACTTGTCTGTCCTCAATGATTGCTTCCTCTTCCTCTTCCTCTTCCTCTTCCCCTTCCCCTTCCCCTCCTCCTCCTCCCCCTCCCCCTCCCCCTCCTCCTTTTTTTTAACCTTTTGCTTTTCTCCTCAAGTGCAGGTTTTGGATTTAGAAGCTTAGTCGGGGAGGGGTAAGGGGGACCTTGAGATGGGAACAGGACCTGAGTTTAGAGTCTAGAGATGCCAGCGCTCTGTGCTCAAAGCAGTCTCACGGAGTGGTGAGATGGCTCAGTGGTTAAGAGCACTGACTGCTCTTCCGAGAAAGTCCTGAGTTCAAATCCCAGCAACCACATGGTGGCTCATAACCACCCGTAATGAGATCTGACGCCCTCTTCTGGTGCGTCTGAAGAGAGCTACAGTACTTATTTATAATAATAAGTAAATCTTTGGGCAGGAGTGAGACCGGAGCGAGCAGAGGTCCTAAAAGTCAGCTCCCAACAGCCAGATGAAGGCTCACAACTATCTGTACAACTACAGTGTACTCATATACATAAAAATAAATAAATAAATCTTTTTTTAAAAAAGCAGAGTCTCGTACATCTGGGTGGGTCGGAACAATGGTCGGGGCAATCATACTGCGCACAGCTAGCCCCAGCTGGGATCCCGCGGCGAAAGGAAGCTACAGAGCTCAAAGGCCGGCAGCCTGGGGTCCCCCGGCAGGGCGGCAGGATGCGTGGGGGAGGGGAGCTCCGGCCACTCCGCCCCCGGCCCGCGGTGCTGAGGAAGCAGAAGAGAGTCCTGCGACAGGGCATGGATCTGGGAACAGAAACTTTTAGACTGAGGCGGCGGAGTAGAGGATCTGTCCGGCTTGTCCCATAGTAGCTTGCCCTTGAGCTCGTAGGAGAGTCCCTGGGTGCCGGTGGGGAACAGGGAGAGCCCCGGGCCCTCTTCTTGGACATTGATTGACGTTGGAAGATTGGACTACTTCCCCTACTGCGCCCTTAACGCTTCTCCGGGTGAGCCCCGCCCCATCCAGGCTCCCACTAGCAGATTGGGCAGTTGGCGCCTCGCCCAGGCCGGACAAGCACCTGGAGGAGACAGGAGTAGGGGACCTCTTTGTCGGACCTCTGTCCCCTCCTGCGCCTTCTCCACGCTCCCCGGACCCCCATTTCCCAGCTCCACCTCGACCTTCGATTATCGCCGCTCAGCCTGTGATGTGCCTCTCAGGAACCCAGATCTCTCCTGCCCATCTCTACTACCCTGTGTGGGCTCCCTGGATCCGCACCGAGTCCCTGACCTCGAGACCTCCAGGGCGGCGGGGGTCAGGGCCTCCTCGCGTGCCCCAGCGGTCGGTCCAAGCTGAACGCATCCTGATGCCACGGGCTCTCGCTCTCCGGTTGCTGGCCTTTCTGTTAGTTCTGCAGCAGCCAGTGCGCGCTCAGAATCCCAGGGCGCAGGACGTGAGCATGGGCGTGGTGAGCTGGGGTCCTCTGGCTCCTGAGATCACACAGAACCAGTAAAGGGAAGGAGAGGGCGGACTTCTGGTCTGAAGGGAAGAGGGGGCTGGTTTCAAATGTTCTGAAGAGTGACTGAAGGTGGGCTCTTGGAGTCCTAGAATACTGGATCTAAAAAGAAGTTTGGTGGCTGGGATTCGGAAGTCTGGAAAATAGCTAAAATGGGAAGATGGGGCCTCACCTGCTGGTCCTATAAAGACAGCAAATCCAGCCGGGCCGTGGTGGCGCACGCCTTTAATCTCAGCACTTTAATCCCAGCATTTGGGAGGCAGAGGCAGACAGATTTCTGAGTTCGAGGCCAGCCTGGTCTACAGAGTGAGTTCCAGGATAGCCAGGGCTACTCAGAGAAACCCTGTCTCGAAAAACCTAAAAAAAAAAAAAAAAAAAAAAAAAAAAGACGGCAAATCCAGGGATGGGGGATGGGGGCCATGGTTGTGTGTATAAGGGAGGTAGGTTCTATCATCCCATGCTAGGAACTGAGGCTCTGGCTTCCCTGAAAGGCGGGGACTTTCAAATAGTAGTGAGAAGGGAAAGCCCCATCCTTTTAGGGTTTCATTAATCCTCTCCTATGGCCTAGGACTGGCTGACTCGCTATGGCTACCTGCCACCGGCGGATCCTGTCAACGCCCAGATGCAGAGTCTCGGGAAGCTGCAGGATGCAATCAAAGTCATGCAGAGATTTGCCGGACTACCTGAGACTGGACAAATGGGTAGGTAGCCCACCACACTGAGGGACAATCCTGCCTCTGTGATTGGCCCGGAGTCTTTAAACCACAGGAGGTGACTAAATCTCCGGAGGTTAAAGATGCAGGTCTCAGGTCCTAGCCCGGACCTTGGAGTCTCACTGGCCAAGCTTTGTCATACTCCCTCACAGCAGGGACAGACCGGATCCCGTCCCCTTTCGAAATAAAGAAAGAATATCAATATGCAAAATTACTTCCGATGAGGCCATTCTGATGTTAAGAGCTGCTAATCTGATTAGGGCAAGCCACCATTTTGTTTTTATTGACCATCTTCCTATGTAGCACAGGTTAGCCTTACCCTCTATACCTCCTGCCTCAGCCTGAATGCTAGAATTCCAGGTCTGTACCTCCGAGTCCAGCTGAGCAGACCTCTCTGAAATATGTCCTATGAGCTGATAAACTGCGATCACAAATAGGACACAGCCACAGGAAAACATTTCAGTAACTGCAAAAGAACTGTGACAGGCACAAGTTCATCTGCCTGGAGTGAAAGGCAGGCTGAGGTGACCTGGGAAGAGGCTTGTTCCAAAGAAACCAGGGGAGGGAGGCTCAAAGGCGGAGAGCAACCTCATCTGAGTTGTAGGGTTTTTGTTAGTTTTATTGTGGGGTGAGCATTCGGCTCTGTTGCTTAGGCTGGCTCTGGTCTGGTCTTAAGCTTCTTTCCTTTGCTGCAGGCAATGCAGGGGTGAAGGGGTAGGGATGTGGCAGAAGCTGAGTTCAGGGAGTATATTTTGGAGGTAGAGCCAAGGGCTCCCCTCTGGAGTTAAATACAAAGGCAGAGGGAGCTTAGAGACTCTTCAGTAGCTACAAGGGAAAGAGTGTCCCCCCACCCGTTCATTCTCAAACAGCCTAGAACAGAGTCTGAGATCACTACATTCTTGGTTACTGTTTGCTATTGCTACCAGTGAGATGTGGTTTGACCACGTTTGAAGGTGAAATGATTTCTGAAAATGGGTGGTGTTAGAAAAGGGGTTTACCGATAGAGCTGACTTGGATAATGGATGGTTATCTACCGGGGAACTAAGACTTCCACTGGTCTTCAGACTTGATCACCATCCCATGAAGACTTAAACCAGGAAGGGTGGTAGTGGCATACTCCTTTAATCCCAGCACTCAGAAGGCAGAGGCAGGCTGATGTTCAGGGTGAGTTCCAGGACTCCATGGTCTACACAAAGTAACCAGGAAGAAAAAAAAAAAGCGATGGACAGCTTTAAGGGGAGAAGGCAGCTTAGTAGAGCTCTGGCCTTAAAAGGAAAGGGAAGATGGCCGAGTTGGTGTAAAGTCCTGGCCTTGCAAGTGTGAGGGCATGAGTTCGATCTCTAGAAACCAGCTAAAACAGGGCCTGATGGAGAACCTTGTAATCCCAACTCTGGGGAAGCAGAGATGCACAGCCTTGGGACTCACTGCCCGGTCTAACCTAGCTGGGGTGCTGTGGACCAATAAGAGATCCTGTCTCAACCCCAAAGTAAAGACAGCCCTTGAGGAATGGCAGCCAAGGCTGAGCTCTGGCCTCCACACTCACGGGTGCACATGTGTACCCCATACACAGACATGGACAATCTATTCCCCTTTCTCCAGCATCCACCCACTGGGTCTAGTAAAGTG
>JADRCD010225052.1:7171-29985 GCA_019843815.1 Montemys delectorum | reverse complement strand
CCTGGCAACAGCCAGGTATGCTCCTCCCCACTGTTACCTGGCAACAGCCAGGTATGCTCCTCCCCCCTGTTACCTGGCAACAGTCAGGTATGCCTGACTCACTATAGAAAAAACACCTTGTTCGCTCCTGTCTCTCTCTCTCTCTCTTGCTCTTGCTTTCTTACTCCCTCTCTGTCCTCTTGCTCCTTTCCTCCCTTCCCCTCTCTCTCCCCACTTCCTTCTCGCCCTCCCCATTGCTCATGGCCGGCCTCTACCTCTCTACTCTCTATCTCTCCTTCTCTGCCTTTCTCTGCCTCTACTACCCTCTTGACTCCCCTCCCCATGCCCTGAATAAACTCTATTCTATACTATACCTTAGTGTGGCTGGTCACTCAGGGGGAAGGGGTGCCCCAGCATGGGCCCGCAGAGGCACCCCCTTCCCTGTTACCTGACTACATTTCCATAGGACATATCCCCCGCTCTCTTCATCTTTTTATAAACACAGCAGTCAATGTTCTTAACAGCTGAGTTGTTGCTCCAGCTCTGACCTAAAGGGGTTTTAAGATAACAAACATGGCCAACAACATAACCTCAGGGCTGTTAGACTTCAGTAAATTTTATGTAAACTTTACCTTTTGTTTTACCTAAACATTTATGTCAATAATCTAGGTTATGTCTCACTGTAAAGTAATATTTACCCACCAAAACTCCTCTTAAAAGCAGATTAACATTAAAAAAAAAACAACAACAACTTTGTTCTGTTAGACATAGAAAAATAGACTCTGTAGTCTAGTCTTATATCATTGTAGTAATATTCAGCTTTTTACAATATTTTATACTTTGCTCTACTGGTAGCAAAGTTTATACACATTTCTTTCCTAAGACTCATCATCTGCCAACAACATTCTGTGACTTGCTCAGAAGGCATTTTTGAAAAATGTCTCCAAAGTTAAAAGATCAGGTTGTGTGTGTGTGTGTGTGTGCAAGGCGTGCCTGGGTGGGGCACAGGGATTGGGGTGGGTGAAGCTTTCCCGTATGGTGGTGTAGAGGTGGACACATGTCACACATTTATCGAGACCCATAGAACATATAGCAAGAGAGTGAGTCCAAGTATGAATTGGCCTCTGATGGATGTGCTGATGGTGTGTGAGACTCTTGATAAAAGGGAAGGCTTGGAGTTGGGTTATATGGGAATGTGTGGCTCTGCTACGAACCCCTGACTGAGCTAAAGGCAACGCCCAAGTACAAAGGCCCAGGCTTTCTGATGTTCTCACGTCTTTACAGGCTCCAGTCAACAGTTACACACAGGGCAACCTAGAGCTCTGGTTCCTCCTTCCTTCCTTCCTCTCAAGTGCTGGGATTACAGGAAGGAGCACAACCATGCCACACTTGAGGTAATTTTAATACATGAGCTTTGGGGAACATGTTCAAAGTGTAGCAGCCGTGCTGGGGTGGGTCTGGGATGGTGGCTAGAGCAGTGAAGCCGAGGAGAACAGTGGTCCAGAAAAAGGCTGGTGGTTAGGTGAGAGCTCACTGTCCTAAGGAGTTGTCATTTGTGAGAAGCAGGTGGCAAGCTGTGAGTCACCCCCTCAGGCTGCTTTTCTACCCCAGCTAAGGTCTTTGATGCCTACTATTTACTCAGAAGACGGAACCAGGCTGAGACCCAGCAGGGCCCCCAGCATGTGCCGACAGCTGGTGTGTGTCGAACAAGTTGGAATCCTAAGAACTGTGTTCTGCTCTGGCTGTCTCTCCCTGTGTCTGTGGTTATTATGAAATAAGTCTCAGCTTGTTATGGGTTGAGTATGAAATGCCCCCATAGGCTCGTGTTGACAGCCTGTCCTCAGCTGCTTGTACCTTTTTGGGAAGTGTTGGAATCTTGAGTAGGCGGGGCCTCGTTGGAGGAAGCAGGTCATTCTGTGCACATGAGATAGGGTCACATGTAGCCCAAGCTGAACTTGCTATACAGCCAAGGATGACCTTGAATTCTTGACCCTCTGGCCTTGACAAACCAATGCTGAGATGATGCGTGTGCCTGGATTGAAGGGCACCTCTTGTCCCTGGCCTCTTTTATGTATGCTTTCACACTGGGTGAGCAGCTTCACTCTGACATGCTTGTGCCATAATGCTCCATGTTATCACAGCCCCACATCAAGGGCCAGGAGCTATGGATATGAATTTCTGAAGCTGTGTGTCAGAACAGCCTCTCCCACTCTGAGGGGTTCCTTCCTTCTCTTCTTCCTCCAGCTCCTCCTCTTCCAGTTCCTCCTCCTTGAGCTCCTCCTCCTTTTTTCTTTTATTTCTCCCCACCCCTTCCTCTTCCCCCACCTCCTCCTCTTCCTTCTCCTTCCCCTTCTCCTTCTCCTCCTCCTCCTCCTCCTCCTCCTCTTCCTCCTCCTCTTCCTCCTCCTCTTCCTCCTCTTCTTCCTCTTCCTCCTCCTCCTCTTCCTCCTCCTCCTCCTCCTCCTCCTCCTCCTCCTCCTCCTCCTCCTCCTCCTCCTCCTCCTCCCTTTTTGTTGAGACTGGCTCTCACCATAGCCCAGCTGGCCTTGAACTCCTTATGTGGTTGTAGCGCCTTGAACTCCTGGTCCTCTTTCCCCCACCCGAGTGCTAGGATTACCAATATGTGCTACCATACCCAGTTTCTGGAGATGTTTTCTGTCCTGTGCTGTGTCACGTCAATAAAAACTCAAATCCAGGAATGCTTGCAGCTGGACAGCTGATCCTGGGAGATGAGTACCAATGAGAAGGAAGCAGGCTCACTCAAGGTCCAGCATTGTGGAAAGGCCTCAGAGGGCCGGGTAACCTCTTAGCTCCTCTTCAAACTCCACAGTACAAAGGTCTCTTATTCAAAGCAAACGTTGCCTTTAGTGACGCTGTTGTTTTCTTAATAGGTCACATAATTCCTTTGTGCAAAGAAACTTTTTTGTTAAAAGATATGGCTGGCCTCAAGGTATAATCATCACTAACTGTGAATGATAAATGAGGGAATAAGAAAAGGGAGGCTGGACTCTGAGAGATGGGATCGGGAGGTAGCACCGTGGCCCACGAGATCATCTTCCTTTGTCTCTCACAAGCAGCCAATGTGAGACTCGCCTTTCCTTTTCTCTGAAATAATAATAAGATGCCGTGTGGCTCACTGATATTTTTCAGTGGGGAACAAATTACTTTTAGAGGCCACAAAGCGAGGCTGAGCTTTTGCACCAATGTAGGTGAGAGGTGAGTGATAAACATCGGGGTTTCACGTGTGACAAGGGAAGTGCCAGCTGGCATCCTCACATACAGGTCCCTGTGCTAACACAAACTAGGAAGGACAGAAGGACAGGTCCCTTCAAGCAGCACCCACCCTGTGACAAGGGCTTTTGTGGGCTGATACCGATGAAGCTGTCACACCCATACTGAGAGATGGGGCTGATAGTTAAAGGGCTGGGAAGCAGATTAAGAACTGAGTCAAGACTCTGAAGAGGATTTCTCAGGTGTTGGGTTATACAGTTCAGGCGGTAGAAGCTTGTCTGACATGCAGGAGGCCATGGTTTTGATCCTCAGCAAACCCCACGTAAGACATGGTGGTGCATGGTGGTGGAGGCAGAAGGATCAGAAATTCAGTGTCATCTATAGATATATAGCTAGTTTGAGGCTATCATGGCCTTGAGAACCTGTCTTAAGAAGAAGAAGGAGATGGTGAGATGGCTCAGTGGGCAAGAGCACCGACTGCTCTTTCAGAGGTCCTGAGTTCAATTCCCAGCAACCACATGGTGGCTCACAACCATCTGTAATGGGATCTGATGCCCTCTTCTGGTGTGTCTGAAATCTTTAAAAGAAGAAGAAGAAGAGGAGGAGGAAGAGGAGGAGATGGAATGGGAGGAGGAAGACAACCACCACCTTACCACCTCCTGGGAATGGCCTATTGACTACCTGTTCCCTAAGTGACCAGCCATGAAACATAGCTTATGTGTTGCTTGCATAGGCAAGGAGAGCATGCCCTGAGAGAATTTAAGGCCAGGTTTGGTCCTGAGGTTCTGTGTTGATTGGATAAGATCACAATGCAACAGATTGGGATTGGTGAGCCCAGGACAGTCAAAGTTTTGGGTTATTAATTAACTTAATTTTTTGACAATTTCATGCATGTACATATGTATAGTATATGCATATATATGCATATATATATTTATATATTGTATTTTGATTACATCCTAACCCCCTCTCATCCCTCTTCCAGCTCTCTGACAGTCCCTTCCTTCCCAACAGGCCTCCCTCCTGTTTTCATTCCCTTTTTTTGATTTTTTTTGGTGAGCCAATGTGTTTAATCAAGGTTGCCCACATGGGCATAGCATGGGTGTGGTGCCCTGGACTTGAGCATGGTGTACTCAGAAGTAAGCTACACCACTGAAGACAACGACCTGCCTCTCCCTCAACATCCACCAGCAGCCAACTGTCCCCCTATGATCCACCCCGTACGGTGCCTGAATGTTGATGGGCCCAGTCCTGTGCAGGCCCCACGCAGACAACTGCTGCCGCCAAGAGTCAATGAGGGCAGTAGCCATGTCGTGCCCAGAAAGTGGCGTTTCACAGTCCCCTCTCCCATCCTCTGGCTTTTAGACTGTATGCTCCATTTTCATTTGTGTTCCCTGAGCCTTGGAGGAGATAGAAGTGCACCATTTAAGGCTGAGCATTTATCAGTCACTTAATTCTATCACTGACTAGTTATAAGTCTTTGCCTTACACATTACCGGCTCGAGAGATGCTTCTTTTACTAAGGCTGAGACCAGCACTAATCTATGGCCTATAAATACTTAGAAGGAGGCTCAACAATGTGTTTATTTAAGAAAACCACAGTCGTAAGTTCCTTGCTAGGGCCTACAACCTCCCCGCCATGGGCTTTGGACCAGCTTTACAATCACCAGGTGTGTATTCCCTATGGACCAGTCTTCAAATCCAATCAGAAAGTAGTTGGTTACCTTCGAAATAGTCCTGCCACTATTACATTGTGGGGCACATCTTGTCGGGCAAGTCAGTGTTGTAACTTGCAGGGTCCATTAGCTGGACAGGACCATTGATGGCTTTCCCTCCACAGCTCTGTACACAGCACCTTCTGGCACTGTGAAAACTAGCCAGCAGAGAGGAAGTTTCTAGATCAGTTGTAGCTTGATTTTTTTTTTCTACGCCCGGTACACAAGAATGTGTTATCTTCAGCCGTAGAGTCTTCCCTTCTGATATGGTTCTGGTGGGCAACATAAGCAACGGGAGCAGCCTGTGTTGTTTGGGGGACTTTGGGGTTCCCCTGAACAATAGCTCGTATGGAGGGATCCTACACCTATGATGCAGGTTCCAGATCCTCAGGAGTGACAGTCATTCGGTGCTTCGCACTGAAAAGTTGAGCACTTGAAAATGGGCTTTGCAACATTGACCTTCCTGGACAAGAGTATCCCTGCTATGAGAAAAAGCATGCTGATAAAGATGGTGGAGTCTTAATGGCATGCTAATGAATGCGGTAAGCTGTGGGGTGTGGATGGTTTCATTCTCAAACCTACTTTTTGAACCCTCCCTTCTACCTTCTGTGGGGAAAAAACCTCATTAAGAAAGGGATTTCTGTCATCAGGGGTGGGGCAGCACATCTGCTAGGGCTCAGAAGACAAAGGTGAAAGGACGGTGAGTTAGAGGCCAGCTTGGATAACAGATATAACAGGACTCTACTTCAAACCAACCACAAAACAAACACAACAAAATAAACCAAGAGGCTGAAGAGATGGGCAGTGTTGCTCAGTGGTTAAGGTGACTGTTACTCTCTCTCTCTTTCTCTCTCTCTCTCCATCCATCTGTACACTGTAGCTGTCTTCAGACACACTAGAAGAAGGCATGGGATCCCATTACAGATGGTTGTGAGCCACCCTATGGTTGCTGGGAATTGAACTCAGGACCTCTGGGAGAGCAATCAGTGCTCTTAACCACTGAGCCATCTCTCCAGTCCACTTGTTACTCTTGAAGAGGATCTGCATTAGATTCCCAGCACCTATAACAGATTATAACAATCTGTAACTCCAATTCCAAGAGATCCGATGCTCTCTTTTGACCTCCGCAGACACCGGGCATGCATGTGGTGCACGTACATACATACATACATACATACATACATACATACATACATACATACAGTGTTGGGGTTTTGTCTTTTATGGTATATTGTAATCTTAAGTGCAGCCCCCAAGACCTGGAGTCTGCGAATAGCCTCTGGGGACCCTGTCTCCAAGTTAATTCTGATTGGTGAATAAAGATGCCAACAGCTAATAGCTGGGCAGAAGAGGCATAGGTGCGGCTGAGTTTTCCCAGGCTTAGAGAGAGGAACCACGAAGAAAAGAGAGAGAAGAAGAAGGAGCTGCCGTGGAAGAAGAAGAACATGCAGGAGGGAGAGGGAGAGAGCTGTCATGGGGTAGGAATAAAGAGAACATGGCCCTGTGGACTGGCTAATTGGAGCTAAGAGCAGCCCAGATGAAACATAGTGAGTAGTAATAAGTCAGTGTTGTGGGTAGGGAAATGGATTCTAACAGCGTGGTGGGTATGCAGCTGCTCAGATTTGTTGCTGCTGTCTTAGGGTTTTCCTGCTGTGAACAGACACCATGACCAAGGCAACTCTTATAAGGACAACATTTCACTGGGGCTGGCTTAAAGGTTCAGAGATTCAGTCTATTATCATCAAGGTGGGAACATGGCAGCATCCGGGCATGCATGGTGCAGGAGGAGCTGAGAGTTCTACATCTTCATCTGAAGGCTTCTAGCAGAATTCCAGGCAGCTAGGATGAGGGTATAAAGCCCATATCCACAGTGACATACCTACTCCAACAAGACTACACCTCCAAACAGTGCCACTCCCTGGGCCAAGCACATACAGACTATCACAACCGCCTAAGGCATATTTAAAAATATAAAGTCTTTCATTCAGGAACACAAACGGTTAAAGGTGGGGAAGAAACCCTGGGCCAGGATTTTTAATATTTTCTACTACATACGTGTAGGCAAAATACTCATACACATAAAGTAAAATAAATAATAAAAGGTTTCGGGGAACTGAAGAGCACTTATTGTTTTTGCAGAGGGTCTGGGTTTGACTCCCAGCACACACAGAAGGGCTCAGAACCATGATTCCCAGCATACACACAATGGCTCACAACCGTTTGTGACTTTGGTTTCAGGGAATCTCTTCCGGCACCTTAGGGCACTACATGTGCACGGTACACGTGCATGTAGGCAAAATACCCATGTACATAAAATAAATACACCTAGAAATTGCTTTTAAAAGAAGAGAGTTTTCATTTACCTCCAAGCAGATTCTGTCTCAGCCCAGTCTTGTCTCCATTCTTAAGAAAAGGAATCTCTGTGCCTTGTCTCCTCCCTGTGAAGGGGAATCATCATCTTTCCATGAGTATTAGTAGCTTGGTCTGATTGGTGCAACAGTGTTAATCTTGTTATTGGGGTAAGCGATCTCTTTCTGATGGGCTTTGGAGCCCACACCACAGGCAGGAATTCATGATGTCTGGTTCTGTAAACTTGTCAAAGCCTCGTGGCTGAGGAGGTCACAGGTCCTAGTTGGGAATTGACAACTGCCGTTTTGCTAAGTGGATATGATGCACCTATTGAATTGTCTTCTAAATAGCCATGCTTATCCTCACAGATCTGTGCGGTTGCTGCTTGATTACTGCAGAGACTTGTAACTGGTCAAAATGCTGACACAAGAGTCTGTGTTACTGCCCCAGTGCCCAGAGAATATCAGTGAAGAGAGGGCAGAAAGATGGTTAAGAGTGTGGCTTGGGATGTTGTAAAACACTGTTTTTCAGTGGTAACATGGCCGTGGTACTTGGATTCATAGCAGCTTCCATTTCCTACACAAGGCATGCCTGAGACTGGGCCTGACAGCATCCAGCCATGGAAGGAGGAAGGGCCTATGAGGCTCCGCCATTCCTAATGGCTGATAAAGGAGGGAGAAACATTTTTTTTTTTTAAAGTGGGATATTTGAAGTGGGATAACCAGTAAGATGCACAGCTCCTGTAAATAACCTCTTCCTCAGGATTCTGTAGGCAACTCTGATGAAACTCATTGGTTCACGAGAGACAAAGAGAGTGAAAGAGAGAGGGAGAGGGAGAGGGAGAGGGAGAGGGAAAGGGAGGGGGCAGAGGCAGATACAGATGCAGAGACAGAAAAAAAGATAGAAAAGCATAAAGGGGTAGTTAAGAAGAGGAAGGAGATCAGGGGGTGAATATGATTAAATATTATACACACGGGCTGGAGAGATGGCTCAGCAGGTTAAGAGCACAGACTGCTCTTCCAGAGGTCCTGAGTTCAGTTCCCAGCAACTACATGGTGGCTCACAACCATCTGTAATGGGATGGGATGCCCTCTTCTGGTGTGCCTGAAGACAGCGACAGTGTACTCATATAAATAAAATAAATAAATCTTTAAAAAAATATCATTCACGCGTGAGACCATAGTGTGCTGCTGTAGGTGTTTTGTGCTTGTGGATTAGTACATGATCTCTCCAGGACCCAGACCTTACTATGGCTAACTTCTAAACACACAGGTGCAGTTGGAGCCTTCCTGTTGACTCGAACAGATAGGGGAGCCATATGCATCCTCTCATCTCCCTGTCACTGGGGCTGGTAGGCTTCGTCGGTTTCTCCTCCTCTTCCCCACTTCTTCTCTCCTCCTCCTCTTCTTCCTCTTCCTCTTCTTCTTTTAAATTTGGCACAAGTTTTTACTATGTAGCTCAAGCTGACTTCCAACTCACCATCCTCACATCCCCATGTCCTGGGAGTTCAGATGGTAGCTGCACCTCGCTTTTGATAAGCTCTGAAATACTATTCTGCCTAGGCACTGGGATCTGGAGGTGGGAGAATGGAATTTTCCCCAAGCTTGCTTTACCAGGAGAGTCCCATGTTTGGGAGGGTTGGATTTTTGCCGAGTGTGTATGTCCTCTTACTCCCCCAGCACTTCACATCGTTCACCACCCTGCTCAGTGCCCAGGGAGGCTGACCTGAATATTCTACTCCTTTGTCTCTTCCACAAATGGGAAGCATGGTCCTGGGGTGACAGGGAGAGGAAGAAGAGAAGTCATGTGCTTGTTCCCCCAGCTCTCCCTGAGGACCTGAGCAGGTGACTGCTTCTTCCGGGGACCATTACAGATCCTGTCATGTGGCATACTCCAGTCTTTCTGTCCGTGGGACGCACTTCCGTCCTCTTGTTTCTCCGGACCCCTGTATGGAAGGAGCTGGAGCTGACTGCAGACACTCCAGAGTTGTCTGTACTTCCACACTTCTGGCTTATGCTTTTGTAAGCTACATCCCCTTAGAACTGTTAAATATTAAGTCGTATGTGTGTATGCATGTGTGTGTGTGTGCCTGCAAATACACACACACACACACACACACACACACACACACACACACACACATACATCATAGCCCCTCGTTGCCCTAAAACTTGCTCTGTAGACCAGGCTGTCCTTGAACTCATAGCTCTCCTTGCCTCTGTCTTCCAAGTGCTGGGATTAAAGGAGTGTGCCAACAAACACTGCCTGGCCTTAGAACAACTTTTGAATTTTCCTCTTTCTATTGTGGTTTCGGGTTATTAGGCTAAGGTTGTGATGCTTGAATGGTAGAAGAGGTAAGCACTTTTACCCATGGAGCCAACCCCATGGTCCACTGGCCCCTTTTATTAAATGCCACAGAAAGTATCTACCAAGAGGTGTCATCTCTTACCTGTTGTGGCCTGACCACTCAAAGGCTTTGTGGAATGGCCGTATGGCTGGTGTTTGTTTCCCACACGATGGTCAGCAAGTATTTGGTGAAGTATTTGTCAAATGAATGACAGGATTTGAACTATAGTCCCTCTTCTCCATACTTCAGATGCTCACCTGAGCATACCCATGCTGTGCACAGGTGCCCAGTGAACTCTAGGAGCTGCTAGGTTAAGCAGCGTAGAGCAGGCTAAGTCCATGACTTGTATTCCCATGAGCTTCAACTTCCTGAGTTGCCTCAGTGGTTCATGCCCAAACAAGTAGCATGTGGATGGATGTGTGAGGAACATCTGAAATACACCGAGGCAGTAAAGACAGGGTGCTCGCCAAGAGAAGAATGACACCATTTCTCTAACTCATAAAATATCCAGTCCACAACACAGGAAATGAACACGAGACATTTTCATTTGTTTATATTTAAAGGAAGATATTGCATAAACTCAATTCATAGTTACCAGTTTTGCATTTACAAAGCTGATATTACTTTTGTTATACTTAATGTCACATTAGGCATCATTGTATCATTCTGTGTGAGGTAAAGCTGATATAACTACTATGTGTTTATATCCATAGTTACAATCAAGTTCACAACTGCAGGTTCCAAAGTGGTTTGTGACATTTATTGCAATTACATTTTCACTGTGCAAGTGTTGCAAGAATTTCTCATGATGAGGTGTACCCCAAAATTTGCGTATCTCTGGAAAGATGCTTTTGTGGGTAGGGTTCACAGACATATCAGGCAGGACTGTTCCAAGACCCCTCACCAGGCCTCAGGAGTTCCTAGTTACTTACAAACATGTCCCTATTATAATTCCGTAATGAAAGAAATTCCATGATCTTCCTTCCTGGGTTCATAAGCAGGATTGGAGTCCAAGATGATCTGTCATAGTACACCTCATCTTTTCGTAGAGCTGTGCCTTTGATGATCTCCAGGGCGCACTCTTCCTTGGGAGAAGCTTGGACTTTAATTATCCCAGAGACCGCCTTCAAAGCTGTTTCTGTAGGCCACAGGAAAGAGTGAGTTAATCCAGGGTTAGCAGAGCTCTTGTGAGAGAGACTCACAGACATCTATGTGACAGGCATGGTGTGCTCATGTCTGAGCCCTACAGTCCTTCTGAGGACCCTTAGACAACTGGATATGTCCAGTGTTGACAAAGGAAGACTGGCAGAGGTCTGCCTCTCTGGATGGGGACCTGTGGGGCGGTAGAGGTGACAGCTTAGGGGTCCAAATGTTCTCTGGGTGTTTTCGTTGGGGTGACACATTATCATGGGGGTGCAGAGTGAGGACTAAATAGCTGATGTAAAGTGCAGGTGGCAAATGAGAATGTGTTTTGACAATGATCCACTGCTTTATAGAAGGCAAAGTAACCAGGCTTTGGGTCTCTCTCAGCTCTGACCACTGTCACAGAGAAGAGGCTGCCAGTAATTATGCTGTCTCTTCTTTTAACACGGTCTCATGTATCTCAGGCTGGCCTCGAACTCAATATATAGTTGAGAATGACTCTGAACTTCTGACCCTTTTGTATCTACTTCCTGAGTGCTTGGATTACAGGTGTGTTCTGTCTTCACATAGTTTATGTGGTACCAGGAATTGAACATGAGTACTAGATGAGCAGTCTACCAGATGAGCCACAGCTCCAGATCCTCAGCTTCTCCTTAAACAAAAGTTTCTCACAGTCCTAGATATGTGTTTTAGGTAAATGTGTAAATGCTGCACTCACTGTCCCCTTTGACCCCTCACTTTTGACCCTCACCTCTCACCCCTCACCTTTCATGAGTTGAATCATCATGCATAACCCTGTGCAATGCCAGAAATGGGCACCATCAAGATGCAGCACAATGTCACTGGCTGTTTTTGTTTGTTTGTTTACCAGCATCCCCTGGAGAGTGTCCAAGAGCACACTCAGTACTAATTTCTCCTATTTATTTATTAGTCTGTGAAGGTTCTTGTTTCTCATGGCTTTGATTCTTTGAAGAGTACCTATCACTGTTTCTCAGGAACGTAAGTTAGACGTACACCCTTCTCAGAGTACCACATTAAGGAGCCCATACAATCAACTTCTCGTCACTGTTGAGTCCAGTAAGAAAAGTACGCAGGTGTTGGGTATCATTTATAGGATGGCAGTTGGTCAGGGGGAGTTCACGTGGGCATAAGGAGCTCAGAGTTCAATATACTCTGAGGATGGAAAGGACAGAGGATCAAGATCGGTTAGACTCCACCAGTGAAGGAAGTGGCCCACTGAGGGACAGGGCTGACGCTTCCAGCTCCGGTCTCTAATGCGTTGCCACTAAGAAGGAAGGTACCTGTCAAGGGAGACAGGACCCTCCTTTTTCATGTGGTAAGGCTGACAGACCAACTTTCTCCTTACCTGTGTCTATGAGACCAAGGACACAGAGAGTGATGGACACGTTGACCTTGGTTACTAAGTGTTCTTTTCTAATGGTGGAAAAGAACCCATCCAGAGCAAACTTGCTTGCAGAGTAGGAAGCAATCATAGGCTGGGTCATTTTCCCTAAATGATAGATTAAAGAAGTTTGTTAATAAAGATCTACTTTGGCCTTAGATAGAGCAGGGCTTACCTAGGAGGAGCCTGCCAATCCTGGGGTTGGGGGCTTTTTACCCATTGAGACTCCAGTTTCTCATGATTCTCTAAGTTATCCTATGGAATTACGTTTTTGAAAGGATAGAAATTAAGTATCTGGAGGTGTGGTAGTTTGAATGAGACTCCGTCTCCCCATAGGCTCATATATTTGCATACTTGGTCCCCAAGTGGGTAAAATGCTTGGAAGGATTAGAAGGTGTGGCCTTGCTGGAGTAGGTGTATCACATGGAGTGGGCTTTCAAAAATCTCAAGCCAGTCCTATTCCCTCAGCCCATCCCCACCCTGTGCCTGCTTGCCTGAGGATCAGGATGTAACGCTCTCAGTTACTTCTCCAGCACCATGCCTGCCTGCTTCCCATGCTGATGACAGTGGGCTAACATCTGACCCTACAAGCAAGCTCCCAATTAAATGCTTCCTTTGACAAGAGTCATGTTGGTTGCGGTGTCTCTTAACAACAATAGAATGATAACTCTCTTTCTTCCTTTCTTTCTCTTTCTATCTTTCTTTCTTTCTTTGACAAAGAAACAATTGCTTAGTTTTATTTTCCCTTAAATCTTTCTGCACATTATGAATTGAAAGCAATGGTGTGCAACAATATCCTTCAAATTACATTCTCAGCATCAAAGGCAGCATTGTAAGCCCTTCTTTCAACACCCTTACTTGAAATACCTTGTCAATAAATTTCTTTTTTTTTATTAGATATTTTCTTTAGTTACATTTCAAATGTTCTCCCTTTTCCTGGCTTCCCCTCCGAAAAAGCCCCTAGTCTATCCCCCCTCCCTCTGCTCATCAACCCACCCTCTCCTGCTTCCTGGCCCTGGCATTCCCCTACACTGGGGCATAGAGCCTTCACAGGACCAAGGGCCTCTCCTCCCATTGATGACCGACTAGGTCAAACTTTGCTATATATGCAGCTGGAGCCATGAGTCCCACCATGTATACTCTTTGAGACAAAGTGTGGAGCAGAGATTGAAGGAATGACAGTCCAGAGACTGCCCCATCTGGGGATCCATCCCATAAACAATCACCAAACCCAGACACTATTGTGGATGCTAACAAGTGCTGGCTGACAGGAGCCTGATATAGCTGTCTCCTGAGAGGCTCTGTCAGTGCCTGACAAATACAGAAATGGATGCTCACAACCATCCATTAGACTGAGCACAGGGTCCCCAATGAAGGAGCTAGAGAAAGGACCCAAGGAGCTGAAGCGGCTTGCAGCCCCTTAGGAGGAGCAACAACATGAACTAACCAGTACCCTCAGAGCTCCCAGGGACTAAACCACCAACCAATGAATGGTAACTTTCAATACCTGACAGCTGTGTTCAACCCTTACTATAGATGGACCGTGTAAGCGAAGAAATCTAGCACTGCTTCGGCTTCATTCTTTTTACTCAGGACCACTACAGGAAAGGGCAGTTTGGACCAATGAGACGAGGGAACCTGTTGGTGCGTCTCAGCTCTTCCCTTCTGGGGTTTCTGGAGGGTGACAATCTTCTTTCTTTCCCGGTGGGCACGTTGTGTGTTTACACTGGGCTAGAATTGCTACAGCTGGCTTCCTTGTCTGCTGAGGGTGAAACACACAGGGAGGCAAGCGGGGCCAAGGGGACCATGGGGACACAGCCCGAAATGCGTCAGCTGCGAAGCCTGCCCTACATCGAAACTCCAACTCTGTCAATAATGTTCCTAAATGGTTTAAGGAGAAAAATAGGTCCGGAATATTCACAGGAATAGTATATGCTTAAAATATGAGCTTTAGAGAAGGTGGCCTGGGTATAAAACCCAAGTATGAACTGGCTTAGCTACAATTTGTGGGTAGCTCCATTACTGAGCTGAAATAACCATGTAATACACTTAGCACAGGCTCTGACTCATTCGGAGAATGCTGTTGTTGTCAACAGAATTAGTATTCGCATCTCTAAGAAGTGTATGAGCCACTTAAAAAGTCATGTTGGGACAAATAGCTAATTACTTAGGGGAACAAAAAAAAAATGCCACTCTAACAAATGAATTCAAACAACAATGTGGGAAGTAAGAGTCCAGTTAGAGAAGGGTGAGTGAATTCTCATCTCAGGAGCCAATTCAGGAAAACAGGCGCACAAGGGGAAAGGAAGGATGGGAGGACAGACGTAAAACTTGAAAAACCGCCAGATGGCGGGAACACCCACCTCGCCCCCTTTGCGTACACATCTTTCAAAGAGACCCCTTCTTCTAGTCTAGGAAGTCTGTCCTGCCACAAGCAGTGTGCATACCAGCTTGAACACACGCCATGGCCTCTTTCGAGATATTGAAATAAGTAACAAAAGGATTCCAATTACTGCCGCTTGGTTTTGAGCAAAAAGGTTATATAAGGCTAAGGGCTGAGAGATCCACTTCCAGGCACGAAGAGAGTAAGTCAGTCAGCTGAGGCTGCTGCTCTTGCAGAAGGCAGGGATGTGGAGCAGAGAACTACAGAAGCTGAGCTTTCCTTAAAGTTTGTTGCATGTCTCATTTTAAAGCCAGATAATTGCTCAAGGTTGAAAGATCGGTTAAAAAAAAAAAAAAACAAAAAACAAAAAAAAACAAACAAGATTCCGATCTGTTTCTAGTGGCCTGCACTCATACACTCGGATTACATCTCCTCCACAGTTGCCTCTATTTCTTCTATTGTCGTTATTGTCATTGCTGAGCTTCTGCTCTTTGTATTCACATTTTCCAGGAATCATGTGTCAAATCCAATCCCAGCCCCCGCGGTATTGGCAAAGGTCTCTTTGATCTGCTGTTTAAGCCCTAGATAGGCAAACTTTATGACCTCGGTATTATTTTACTTTCAGACTGACAGATGAAGGTGTCCATAGACCGGCTTGTGACTCTTAGCCCTTTTAGATTTGCTTCCCAGGAGGCACTGTGACAAATCGGTCACCACAAGCTTGATGACATCACACAGCCCAGTCCGGTGGTCCTCAACCTAACGGTTCCTAATGTTGTGGGCCCCCAACCATGAAACTATTTCTTTGCTACTTCATAGCTGTAATTTTGCTACTGTTATGAAGTATAATGTAAGTGTCTTATGTGCAGGATATCTGATAAGCAGTCTAGAATACACTGCTAGGGAATTTCCCACCCACAACCCATACCAATATGATCGATATCACACGGACACGCCCAGAGGCTTATCCCCCAGGTAATTCTAGATTCTATCAAGACAAAACTAACATTTACTATCACATGTGGTATAAGGTTCCTTTAAATATAAAAAAAATGCAGAATTATTAAGCAAAGGTCCAGTCAGGGCAGCTGGAGCATAGGAAAAATAAAAACAAGGGAGGAGGGTGAGCAATGTCGTAGCCCCCGCCCCACCCTTTGGAGGTTAGAAGCACCTGGAAGCCAATGTTATTATTTCTGCACTTAGATAAAAAGCCTCGATTCAGGTCAGCTTAATTACAGAGAGGAAACCCTTGATTTTCAGAGCTTCATTTCCCCCCCCCCCCAAGAGATTCTTGATTTAGGAATTGCTGTTAATGATTGTGAGCCAGAGGCCCATAAAAGAAGAAAATCTGGGGCAGATCACAAAAGCAGGAAAAAAGAAGACAACCTCTTGGCCCCGAGCACAATCCAACGCAACCTTGGGCATTTGATTAAAGTCTGTTTCCTAACCCAAGAGCTATTTGTAAATGTTTTCCCACATGACACAGCATATAAACCACACATGGTGGCATACATGTGACCTCAGCACTCTGGAAGTAAATCAGGAGGAAAGGGGTCCAAGGTGCTCCTCGGCTACACAGCAAGCACAAGACTTTCCTTGGTCACACAGAACCTCTTTCAAAAGAAAATGAAAGAACCTGGATTTTCAAAGGAGTTTGCCCTTGCCAGCTTTCTGAAACGTCGTAATATGTTACTAGATGCAAATGTGTCAGGTTTTTTTTTTTTCCACATAAACTGATTAGCATTGTGTAGGAAAGTGTTTTGCTAAAGTTAAGCTGCACATCTTGACATTTTAACTAGCCAAGTGAGAAGATTCTTGAGACAGGAAGCAGGAAGAAAAGGGTTGAATCATATCAGAATCACCAAGTCACATGTGGGTTCTGGGAAGGAAAGATTCCCACGGAACAGGGTTGGGTGGGCAGGAGAGGAAAGGGTCACCTTGTTCCCAATGACACCCTGTGGGAGCTACTTGTGTAACTGCCAGTCAAACACCAGGCAGGAATCAGAACCTCATTAACAGAGGTAATTTGTAAAGAGATTGTCCTGATATGCTTGGAGCAGTTGTAACATCGAGGGGCTGAGAAGCCCCATAAGTGTTAGGTTCAAGGTCAGTTTCTAGTTAACGCAGAAGCAGGCACGAAAGCAGGACATATACGCAGCTGATTCTCTTCCAGGAAGGTTTAGACATAGATAGCGCTGCAGTGACTATATTTTCTAAAGCAAAATGTGGGACAAGGAGTCTGACACGTCTGAATGCAAATGTGATCGTAAATGGGACAGAATGTGCAATTAGAACTATCCCCCAAACACTGGGTTCCAGCCACTGCAGAGTAGCCAGAGCTGGCAAGCTGGCACACAGGCCGTGTGCACAGGCTTGTTAGCTGAACACCAGAGGTCAAACGGAGGCTTGGAGTGCAGGGTCTAGGATGATTTATAGCCCAGGCCGTGGAAACATAGTAGACTTCAAGCAGGAACTTGCCAAACCGGTGATTCGGTTCCTTTGCCTGGGTCTCTCTACAAGTCTGAAGAAAAGCAGGAGTGGAGCTTTCTAGTCTAGGTTGCTTTGTTTGTTTGTTTTTGGAATATCCAATTAAAGCAGTTTAAAAATGTGCCTTTGAAATGGAAGTCGTTTGAAAATCCAGCAAGGAAGCTGATGATGGAGAGGACAGAGCAAAGCACACCTGAAAAGCACTGGGGAGCGGGAGTGTTTACCACAGGAATCACCAAAGAGCCTAGAAGGAAACCCTCCAAAAATTTGACCCCCACATCTTCCACCTCACTGGGTTCCTAGGACAAATACTTTTGTATTTTGAAATTATTTCAAACTTTTAGCAAAATTGAAAATGTGAACATGAGAATTATTTCTCCCCCCACCCCCCACCTTTTAGATAGGGTCCCATATACTTCAGGCTGGCCTCAAACTATTATGTACTGGGGTGACCTCTTGAACTCTTGATCCCCCTTCCTCACTCCCAAGTGCTAGGATGGCAGGCGTTCACCACCTGTGAGCCTTTTGAGAGTAATCCCTGTAACTGAGGTCAGGGTTAATGCTATGTCCTGCCACCTTGAATACTCCAATGTCCATTCCTTCCCAGAGGGACATTATCCTGCTTGGTCACATTCTAAGCAGGACAAGGAAGCCATTCCACTCTTAGGGTTTCTGTAACAATTAATAACAAGGTGGGTAAGATAGCAGAGACTTATTCTCACAGTTGTGGGCTAGAGATATGTGAAATCAATAAGTAAGGAGAACCATGCTCTCTTCAAAAGTGTCAAGAGAGAATTCTTCCTGGATGCTAGCATTGCTAATGGAACTCCTGTTCTAGTCTGTGGCTGTATGTTTGTATGGCCTCTCTTCCCTCCATCTTTGGTCCAGTGTCTCTCATGGGGGGCTTATTGTTGGATTTAGTACTTGAGTGGGTTATCCAGGGTGATTCCAGCTCAAGAGCCTTCATTCAATTAAACCTGCAAAGATCCTTCTAAACAAGGTTATGTCTACAGGATGCGGATGTCTTCCCAGGGCCACCATCCAACCCACTGTGGAAATGCTAATCTACTCTTGCTCTGTAATCCACAGACAGCCATGGGGTGCAGATGCTTGTCTCTATCATATACTTTATAGCAAAGGCACCCCAAAGAACATGAGTTACATTGTATGTTGGGACTTGTCAGTCTACTTCTACTTGAAATAATTCCCCAATCTGTCACTGACGTTCATTGACACTATTGGAAAGTATAGGTACTTATCCTGTACCAGCCATACGCCATGACTGGCTCTTCCCATATATGAAGAGCTGATGGCTCAATGTTTATGAATTTTGCAAGCAGCCTATGGCAACCATAGGATTGTCTATATAGAAATGCTACCAATCAGGTTTTTTAAAAGTTTCCTTTCTGGGAAGCTGGTCGTTGAACACACACTAACTAACACACTTATGGCGACTGTTCTGCCATTTGGATTTGTCTGATATTCTGGCATGATTTGATTTGAACTATCCAGTTCTGGTTGTCTCAAGAGTAATTCTATGTTCATCATATCCAATCCCGCCAGGTCAATACAGGGTGCCAGTCCATTCTGTGGCTGGTGATGTTAATCGCAGGCCACCGGACTCAGGAGTAACACCGTGATTGCTCTGTTGTGGAACTGTTCTTTCCCCCTTGTAATCAGTAATTACATTGAGTTATTTCAAAAAGTATATTAACCATCCTTAAACACACAGTTCGGTGGCACCAGGGCACATTTTTGTTGTGCAATAGCTTCCAACACCACCTCCAGAACAGTTTTTATGAACTCTACACCCATTAAACAGTAAGTTCCATTTTCTGCCTCCCCTGGACCCAGCTGCCACTACTGACATTTCCGTGCCTCACTCCTTATTCTGTTTGCTGCCCCATAAGTAAGTCAGGATTTCCTCCTCATTGGAACCACATAGTAGCCTGCTGTGCCTATGAATTCCCATCTGCCTGTTGTGGATGCTTGGATTCCTCTTGTGCTTTAGCTGTTTTCAAATCTCTCTCTGAGACTGATTCTAAACCTAAGCGTCTGTCCAGGAGTAGAGCTGCAGGATTATGTGGCAATGTTTTTTAAAGGTTTTGAGGAGTGGTTGCGTTTTTCCCCCCAGACACAGTTGTACCATTTTACATCCCTCCTTCTACTATACAGGGCTTCTGTTTCTTTCTGCATTTCCCTCCCTTCCTCTTTCTCTCCTCCCTCCCTTCCTTCTTTCTCTTTCTGTCTTCCTTCCTTCTTTCTTTCTTGCCTGTCATGGTAGCAGCATGCTAATGGGTGTGGGTTGGTTCCTCCTCATACTTGGGGCTTCCCTAGTGATTAGAGATGTTGAACATCTTTGCATGTTTCCATTGGGCATTTGAGTATCTTCTTTGGGAAAGTATCTTTTCAAGTTCTTTGGCCAATTTTGAATTCACTGGTTTTTTTGTTTGTTTGTTTTGTTTTGTTTTCTTTTTGTTGTTTTTGTTTTTGTGTGTGCGTGTGGTTGAGTTGTTGGCACTTTGAGATTATATAAATGCCCTATTTCTTATTTAACCTTCAGCCTCTGGTTTTATCATTCATTAATGTGTCCTGGATGAATGATTACCATGATGGTTGCTCACTGGCAATTCTCCAATGTCCTTTTCCTTTCTGTTTATCATTTCTGTTTATCCTCCACTATGTGGGGGAGACGCCTCCTCTCTCCGTTTGTTTATTTGAGTGATTATATAATCATGAACTCATTGTTTTCTATGGCATGTAATAGATCATAATCCATTTTGTTATGGCTATTTTAATGCTGCAGTAGTCCCAGACAGGGCTAGTGGAATCCTTTTGAAGTTAGCCTCTGGATACCTATTATTCTTTGACCGTTTCTTTACTCACTGACAAAACAAGATTTTTAAGCTTGCTTGCCTTTCTTTCCTTCCTTCTTTGCTTCCTTCCTTCTTTCTAGTACTGGGGATCTTACCCAGGGCCTTCAGAGCCAGGTGAGCTCTGGGCTGCGGAGCTGTAGACACAGGAGCCTCTTGTACTTCCTGCCTCTGCCCTGGAGCTGCTGTGTCTAGAGACACAGAGAAACAAGATCTGGGACCCACTAAAGTCTCTCAGTGGCAGCAAGGGGAGTAAATGTTTGTGTGCATGATTGTGTGTGTGTGTGTGTGTGTGTGTGTGTGTGTGTGTGTGTGTGTGTTTGGCTTCCATTCTCCTCATTATGCATCAGGTATCCACGGATGCCTCAGCCTGGGGTCATTCTCTCTTCGTCTTCCCACTCTCCACATGGAAGCCTTTGTTAGCCATCCCAGACAGGCCACAGGAATGCCAGTGGTCTCACTGCCGTCCCTTGCTTCCATCCCTCTGTGCCCACTGCTATTTGCCCTCCCTCTTTAGGCTCTGAAACTTCACCCCTTGTCTCACTGTGTCTCTAGTTGTCCGACTGCCACTGCTGCTCCCTGACACAATCCTGATCCATCTTGCTCATGCCTGTCATGTCCCTCCTCTGCAAAGACACCTGCCTCATCCCTTCCATCTTCTCTGAGTAGCTTTACGCTGAGTTATTTCACAGCATGTCACATAGTCCCAGTGATGATGGATTGTCCCACCCTGAGGCCAACAGTGTCCCCATCAGCAAGTCCTGCCATGAAAGTCTAGGAAGAGAAAATGATGGGAACTTAGCCCTGCATTCACTTTTTGGTTCAAGGAAAACCATGGAATCAGAAGTTCAAACACTAGCAAGATATTTTACCATCTATTCAATCAAGAGTATCATTGTTGCTAAATTTGTTAGAGGTGTAACCTAGAGGTTACAATGTGCCTGCCCTTCAGGTAACACCTTGTCACTGTGTTTCGCAACTCTGAAAGGCACACAGTTGTAAGATACATCTTTGTTCTATATACCAAGAAAGAAGAGCACAGTTCTCTCTGGGATTCTCCCTCTGCATTTGTTGCAGCAGTTTCTTTAGATTTATGTATACATGGTTTTGTTTCTTCAACTCACGCATCATTCCTATGTACTCAACAACACTTTTCAGACAGAGCCATCTCACTCCATGGCATATTGTTTTATACTGTGCAGAATTTCTTTCAAGCTTATTTATTGTTATTATTATTAGTGTGTTTGTATGTGTATGTACATGAATGTGTGTGTGTAAGAGAAAGAGAGAGAGAGAGAGAGAGAGAGAGAGAGAGAGAGAGAGAGAGAGAGAGGGAGAGAGAGGGAGAGAGAGGTTTGTGTTGGTGTGTGGGTGAGTGCCATGCCATGGGATGTTTATGGAGGTCAGAGGACAATTTATGGGGTCAGTTTTCTCCTTCTGCCTTAGTTTGCAGGACTGAGTGAACTCTGGTCTTTAGGCTTACATGGCAAGGGCTTTGCTCATATCTTTTTGGCCCTACCATGCAGCATTTCTTAAAAAAAAAAATGTTTTCAAGTCACTGACACTAGTTGTTAACTTCTCTGATCTCCTAATAATATCTTATCAATATTGTAACGGATAGTCAAGATCACAGTAGCATGGTCCGTCACATCTGTGTGGGGATTCCTTTTGCCTTAATTGTTTTGCTGGTGAAATCTGTTTCACGTTATCAGTAGCAAAGTGTTCAGAACCTCATATACTTTTAGGCATTATCTTTCAGTTTCCATAAAGTCCTGGCTGGAAACGAGACTGGGGCTAATCATGTATAATCGATATTTGCTTCATTAATTTTTCCCTTTCTACTGGGGTTCTCAGAGTCTGCGTATTTCTACGATTATAGCATAGTAGGTGCTTGTTTTAAGGATGAATCCTGGTATAATTTTTTTAAAAAAAATCCAGTCTACCAGTCAGTTACGTTTAAGCACCAAGCATATAACTCAGTTTGGAGTGGTAGCAGCAGGAACAGCTGTAGATGTGTCTTCACGGGCAGCTGACAAGCATTGGTTGTCCCAGTAAGACCAAGGTTTCATTCAGATAGCCTTGATCGAGGCTTTACTTCCCTCTGAAACTTTTCAGGCTGGGCTTTCATCATCTGTAGCTCAATGTTCTTATCTTCCAAGTTCCCACAACAGAACATTAAAACCCAGTTCTGAATATGCCACGGCATTCCTAGTCCAAAGTTCTGAAGCCCTTTCACAATCCTTAAAACATGCTCAGGACTGTTGCAGCAATAAACTCTCTCCTACCAGTTTCTGTCTTAGGATTTCCATTGCTTTGATAAATCTCCGTGACCAAAAGCCACTTTGAGGAGGTCAGGGCTTATTTCGTCTTACGGGGGGGTGGGGGGGTGCAGTCCATCATCCAGGGAAGTTGGGGCAGAAACTCAAGGCAGGAACAGCTGCAGAGGCCGTGGAGGAACGCTGCTTATTGGTTTGCTCCTCATGGCTTACCTAGCCTGCTTTCTTAACACTGCCAGTTCACGGGTGGTATCGCCCACATCAAGCACCAATCGAGAAAATGCCCTGTAGACTTGCCCACAGGCTCGTCTGGCGGGGGTATTCTCTCAACTGAGGTTCCCTCTTCTCAAATTACTCTCCTTGTGTCAAGTTGCTATAAAACTAGCTAGCACCCTGTCTGTACCTCACCACCCCATTCCATTCTGTGACTAGAGAAACTCAAATTATGGCAACTAACAATTTTTTTTTTTTTTTTTAGCTTCAAAACAATAAGTGTTCTAAAAGTGTTGCTGACTTTGCAAGTTGTGAGGTTAATGTCCTGAGTTGCTGTGTCTTGTCAGTCTCTTTATAGCACTGGAGGTACTCCCTGTGGTTGTAGAAGGTGCTCCCTGTGGTTGTAGAAGGTGCTC
>JADRCD010225050.1:9738-35495 GCA_019843815.1 Montemys delectorum | reverse complement strand
GGCATTTTATCTCTATAATTTATTCCTGTGGGTATCTTTGCTTTGTATAGTTTTATAGTATAGATAGACTCAAACTCTTTAATTGTAGTATAATTAAGGATATCTATAATTAAAGGACATCGGTTCTTTCCAGATTTGGGCTGTATTTGCATCGTTGTATATATATATATATATATATATATATATATATATATATATATATATATTTGACATATGCTCATATCTCTTGGGTTTGCAGCTAAGATTGGGCTGGGCGGCCACAGAGTGGACTTAAGATCCTCTAATCAAGTTTACAAAGTGGTTATGAGTTACACTTCTTCCAGAAAAACATGAGGTTCACAATCATGTCACATTATTGCTGCACACACACACACACACACACACACACACACATACACACACACACACATTTCATTTTAGTCATCTTGGCACACACACACACACACACACACACACTTCATTTTAGTCATCTTGGCAGGTGCAGTAATGTGTCCCAGTGTAGTGTTTGATTTGATTAATGGCAGATGTTGGGGCATGTGCCTATGCTAGGAGGTCCTCATTGACAAAATGCCTGTTCAAGTATTCTGTCCATTTTGTATTATATTTTCTATTCTCAAGCTAGTTCTTTATAGCTTGGGTGTATAGTGAGAATTTTGGTTTCTTTCAGAAACACAGGTGAGAATGTTTTGTTTTAATCCCAGGTATGGGATTGTGGGTCTGCCTTCATAGTGTCCATAGTAGCTGACTTACTGTGGACATGCTGTGACATGATTTGCCTCATGCTCTAGCAGAGGCGTAATTTTGACAGCAGCAGATAGTTTCTGAGATTGGATGATGTTTGGAATTCTGAGGACTTATCAGAGGATATACAAATTCTAAAGCTCTGATAGGTGGGTTGTTGTTGTTGAGTTGGTTGTTGGTTAAGGTTTGTTTAGTCATGTGCAAAGAAGAAAGAAGAAGGAAGAGGAGGAGGAAGAAGAGAAGAAGGAGAAGGAGGAGGAGGAGGAGGAGGAGGAGGAGGAGGAGGAGGAGGAGAAAAAGAAGAAGAAGAAGAAGAAGAAGAAGAAGAAGAAGAAGAAGAAGAAGAAGAAGAAGAAGAAGAAGAAGAAAAAAGAGATAATTAAGTATCCTGATAGCAAAGATCAAACTTGCCCCAAGGAACTAGATAGCCCTAATCAGCAAGACACAGTGTAACAATAACGCTACACTTTTTGATCCTTGACTTTATCCAGGGGTCTCTTTTCTTCTCCAACTTTTTTTCTATCTCTTATCTAGTGTCACGGGGTTGAAAGGATGGAAGAAAAAGAGTGGAAAAAAATGGAAGAAACAAGAACCCACAAAAGACAGGTGACAGGGTGGGAGTTCTTGGCCAGGGGTAATAACCATCGATACCTTGTTAAACTACACTTGATATCTTGGTGAGAAGATAGACTTAATTTAGATGAGATGTAGTTTATTATTTTTTCCTTTGTTATAAAATCTTTGTCTTTTACAAGGCCTTTAAAAAACTTTATCACTTTAACCTGGACATCTATCTGGAATTTCTTTCTTTTCTCTTTTATGTGTTGAGTTTATGTGATAAAAAAATGGATCATATTCCTCTTACTTACCTAGAACTCCAGACTTTTTTGATTGAAGGATGATTTCTGTTGTCAACCATATATCTTGCATGTGCCTCTTAGTGACTTCTCTACTTGACCCATTGACATATTATTATTTATCTTGACATTATGTCCCATGTTGCCCCCATATTGTAGTTTATAATGAATGTAATTCTTCAGTATTTCGATTTGCCAGCCCAGTCTTCCCATTTTTCTTTTTCTTTTTTCTTGATCGTCTTGGCTGTTCTAGACTCTGTTTCCAGATGCATTTTAGAATAAACCTCTCGGTTTCTCCCCTAATGCTTGCAGCGATTGTAGGTTGGAAGTACATTGTATAAGTCAATCTGTGGAAGAAATTGTTGCTTAATTTTCTTTAATTTCTTTTCGGTGTAAAGATCTTATAAACCTTTCAAAAGACTTATTCCTAGGAATCTGATGTCTTTTGATATGATTTTAAAGAGGGGATTTAAGATAATTCATTTCAGGGTTTTTTGTTGCTGGTGCTATTCTCAGCTTCTTTTAGATTTTCTTTGCATACCATCATAGCATCTGTGAATAATGAGCATTTTGAGCCTCCCTTTGCTTTGCACTGTTCATTTTATTTTCTTCTCTTATTGCAGAGGTTATGACCTCCTTTTGTTGTTGAATAGAAGTGATGATCCTGGCCATTTTCTCTTGTTTCTGAGATCAGGGGAAGATGTTCAGATCTCCACCGTGAACCATCATGCTCTCTGTAGGTAGTTATAGATATCTTTTATTTGAACACAGATCAAAAGACTCTTTCAGGACTAACATTTGACGATGGTCTCTATATAGAAAGGATAAAAGTGAGTATGTAGAAAGAATAGTAATGGTGCCTAGGTAAGGACAAGAACATCAAGACAGGGAAGAAAGCAAAGGACTGCGCTACAAAAGAGCTTAAGAGGAGGACTTATTGGTGCCTCCTGCCTTCCTTGCTTTCTGAGAGCTGAGATAAACTGGGCTAGTGGCTAGTAAGGTCTGGAGTCCAGGCCTTCTGGACACTGCGACCTCATTCTTCCTACTACAGTGGGAGGAGGAGAGTAAATGAAAGGGAGGTGTGTGAGGAAGAGAGTGGGATCTTCAGAAGGCTGGTGTATGTGTGTGGTATTGTATCCTATTCCATTACTCCCCATCTTTCTTTCTGTCTCTTTCCTAACCTCCGTCTCCATCTATTCTTGACTTTGATCTTGGATTCCATTTCTATTTCAGGTCCAGTAGTGGCACATGGCTTCTTTTTCTATCTCTTACAGTCTTGTGAGGCTCCTCTGCCCTGGGCTGCCTCTGTTTTTAATTCAACTTCTGAGACACCCATTACATAATGCCAGTTGACCCTGGTCACTCAAATCAGTGACTTGGGCATGAGATTAATGATCATGTCTGGGCCCTTCTTGGATTCTTGGTGGCATCACCTCTCTGAATCACGGCTGCCAGCAGTCACTAGTGATTATGGGATAAGAGAGGTGAGTAACCTTCAGAATGGAGTGAAGGTTGAACCAATTCCTCGTGCCTGAGAACTCAGACACTCATGATGGGAAGGCAGGCATATGTCTTGTGGAGGGGACTCTGTTTTGTGCCTAACTTGGATTTTGGGAAAGGTGGGGCTTCAAACGGCTGAGCTTCCTGCAGCATGTCACTTTTTCCTGCTGGCTTGCTTTCTTTCATGCAGAGTCTAACCCAAAGTTACTATTTGGTTTGTTAGTCTTGATTGAATTAGAATAGTTCCATAGAAGGTGAAAAAGTAAAGCCAAAGCCATCATTAAAAAGATTGAAAATGCAAAATAGAGTTTACTCTTTGTTTGTTGAGACAAGACTCCACTGTGTAACCCTGGCTGCCCTACAAGTAACCATGAAGACCAGGCTGACCCCGAATTCACAGAGATGCCCCTACCTCGGCCTCCCAGTCATAGGATTAAAAGCATAAATCACTACATAAGACTTAGTTTGCATTCATTCTTTTAAAAATGTTTTGAAAATTTTGTGCGTATGTGTGCATATGTGAAGGTATGTGTATATATGTATATGTGTATGTGTGTGTATGTGTGTGTATATGTGTTATTGTGTGTATGTGTGTATATGTTTATGTGTGCATGTGTGTATGCAGGTGTTGTGTGTGTTTTCATATGCAAGGCTTCATGTGTAGAGGTCAGAGTTCAACTTCCAGAGAGTGGTTGTGTCAGAGGGTAAAGTATGGCAGTGAGACCATTGTCCTGTCACACTGTAAATCAGGAATTGTTACTCCACTCCATAGTGCCCTTAAATGGACCAGTTTGTGCTTGAGGCTGGCCTTCTGTGAAAGTGTGTATAATACAACCTCCTTCTACATTTTTGTGGGCTCCATGGATTGAACTTAAGTCCCTAGGCTTGTAAGACAAGAGCCTTTATGAGCTGATGCGTCATACTGGCCTAGGCTTTGCTTTTAAATATTTAGGATGATGCTTCAGCTGATAGCTTTAATCTGCCACAGTTGCCTGTGAACCAGGAACATTTGTTCTGTGCCATGAAACCCTTTTTGAGGAAGAGGCTGAGGGTTAGGGTGTGAAGTTTGGCTTCTGAGCATCTTCACTGAGGGAGGAAGCATGGGCCACCTCAGGTCAACTGGTCTGTCTGTGAGAGTGGTTGTGTCAGAGGGTAAAGTATGGCAGTGAGACCATTGTCCTGTCACACTGTAAATCAGGAATTGTTACTCCACTCCATAGTGCCCTTAAATGGACCAGTTTGTGCTTGAGGCTGTGTATAATACAGCAACATCTATCCTATTCCTGAAATCAAAACAGAGATGTGGGGAAGAGATGGAGAAGATGAGAGGAAGGGGAAGAGAGAAGAGGGAAGGAAATAAGAAGAGAGGAGGGAAAGGAAAGAGGAGAGGGGAGAGAGGGGGAGAGAGAGAGAGAGAGAGAGAGAGAGAGAGAGAGGAGAGAGAGAGAGAGACTTGGCACATATTATGCTTAGTAGAGCAGTTCCTCAGCACTGTTCCATCTCTGAGAATTAAAAATTTCTCTTGTCTTAAATATCTTTTTAAAATGTGAGGGGTGTTACTCAACTAGAAGTTTGTTTAAGTATCAGACAAACCAGTTTCTTGGAGCTTGATTTGCAGTCAGGATAGAAGCAAGATCAATGTCAGACCTGTACATGATCTTCAAACAAATAAACAACCATAAGGTTCCTAAAATTTAATTTCTTAACTGGGTGCCCATTCTATCAGTCAGCAACAGTGCACTCTTTAAAAAGAAGCCAGGAGCTGGGCCTGGTGGTAGGTCTATAATCTCAGCTACTAATGAGGCTGAGGTAGGAGGATCACAAGTTCAAAGCCTACTTGGGGTACAGTGAGTTCTTGGCAAGCCCAGGGACTTAGCAAGACGGTTTATCAAAAAGCAGAGAAGGGTTACAGAGCACATCTCAGTAGATGGGAAACCAGCAGAGCACCTCCTTAGCATGTAAGAGGCCTTAGGCACAGGGAAAATGCTCTGCCATGAAGGGAGGGGCCTCACTGGTTTCCTGAGTTTTAACTCTCTGCCCAGTGCTTTCAGCTCACTGGCTTCAGTGAGCTGATGCTGGTGTGGACAGTGACATGAGGCTTAGTCTTGTCATACTATAAATCAGTAACTGTTACTGTCCACGAGAAGAGGTTCCCATGCCTTTGTGGTTAGCTGGCATGGTAGAGGAGACTTCCTGCCGGATGACTGACTTCTAGAGTTCAGACCAAAGAAGGCAGCTACTATGTGAGTTTGTATATGTGAAGTTCTGTATGCAAGGGCTACACAGCAGTTATTTTATCAATATTGGTGAGTACGACTATTGAGAAAAGAAGAAGTAAAATTAACGTCCTTCGGTGCCCAGTAACCCAGTCCCTAGGGTAACAGAATAACGTTTAGTATGAAAATATCCAGTGTGAAAAAGCAAGAGACAGGGGTGACTTTTGTTTTTAAGCATTTTACAGGTTTTTTTTTTGTGATGTTGCTGAACATGATCTCATGTTAACACATGCAGGAGTTGTTTTCCCCAGTGTTAGCCTCCCAAGACAAGAGCCACAGTTCTCTAAGCAGCTTCTGGCCCCTGGAACATTGATGAGCTTGAAATATATTGTTGGAATACTTGGAAATACATGGAGTCAACTGTGAGATATGGTAGCTTCTATACCTAATAGCATCTGAAGTTTAAAGTGTTCACAGGAACATAGCTCAACACTCTAGCCTGTTATTGCCGGTCCAGGACTTCAGTGATCAGTTCTCAAAACTCAAGACAGACAAGTCATTTAATATTATTCAAGGATAGAGATACTAATAAGGGAGGACCCTGGCCCTTTGCTCCGAAACAAGCCATTCATAAACACTGTAGGCTCATGTAGAGAAGATAGTGAATCTGGGAGCTCCATTTGGAATGTCTCTGTGTAGAAGGAGCATAGGGATCTTTTCTCTGACTGGAGGGCACCAGTTTGGTGAGTGATAGGCAATAGCAGGCTGATTTCTGTCAGGCTGTAGGATGGTCTTTGCCACAGGGCAGCACAAACAGCGATTGGCTGGCTTTTCAGGAGTCAGTGTATGTGAGAAGTGGAGTCTCTTTCAAGTGAGAAGAGAGTTAAAGGATCTTGGGTGGACCCCACAGGCCCATTAGAGCTGCAAAGTCTCTTGTCCATCTTGAAAGAAGGATGAAAGGTCCACTGTTCATCATGCATGTGTCCTTTGTCGTGAACTTCTCCCTTCATGGGTCTAGTGTTAGAGACAAGAGCAGAAAGCAAACCAACTCGAGCAGGCAAAGGAAGTCGCCTAAACTCCCTTTTCCCTTTCTCAGAAATCTCCCAGCACACCATCTTCACACTGAGTGCATTTTCCTCACTGAAGTAAATGGCATTTGAGTAGAGCATCCCTGCTTCAAACCAGCCTCGGCCTGAAGCACAGGTTTTTGCCTCGTCAGCCAACACTCTCTCTCCTTTCTGGCAGAGTCCTTGCCGATGGCTCTTCCTCACAGCATCCCACTTCTTTCTTTCCCTTGGTGGAGGGTTCTGGAAAGCCTTCTGTTGACCTTCTTTTAATTGCTAATAATTATTCAATTTCATATAGCCTGGGGTGATAAATATTCATGAACAGCAGAGTGCATGAAGATCCAGCACTTGAACCTATTGTGCTTTTTTTTTTTTTTTAAATTAAAGTGAAACACAGAATTAAATGCAAGAAAAGGCTAAGAAGAATATGTACAGTTCTCCATTGTGTTTCAGTTATGCTGTGAGGCTGTGTGGGAGGCATCCAGCAAACACTGACCCGTGTGCTGTGATGTTCTGTTTTATAAAGAAGATGCTTAAAGCATCTGCAGGGGCCAAGTTAATCCATTCATCCACACAACGACCCAATAATTCTCCTGGCATACATGTGCAGGTCACATCTGCAAACCCTTACAGTACCTCTCAGAGGGTCACTGTATAGAACAGAGATTCCCAAAGGACACGTGGTCTGACAAGGGTGAGAGAAATTCGTGAGCTTCCATGTCAGAGGCGTATGGCAAATGCAGGCGAACAGCAACCAAACTGAGTAGGTGGATAGGTCGTAGCCTGGGTAGTAGCTCTTCTGTTTTGTGAGTGGCAGCATCCTTCATTCACAGTTTGAGCCCTGACTTCAAAGCATCTTTCTCAGCTCCATGTGCCTCACTCATATCAGTGCCCAAGACATGGGCGTTGGCCAATGGGTATGAGAGGGTGTCGACCAGATGAACACAAACGCTTGGAGTCAAACCCCAGCTCTGCCACCCCAGCAGTTGTGTGGACTTGGGTGAGCTATTTCACCTCCATGTGCCTTAGTTTCTTGGGTTAGCTTTTCATTCCTTTGGCAAATACCAGAAAGATGTGATTTAAAAGGAAAGATTCGTCTTGGTTCATGGCTTCTGAGGTGTTGCTCTGTCGGCAGTTGGTTCCTTTGCTTTGGGGATGAAGTGGAGTCGACCACGACTGTGGCAGGAGTGTGGTGGAGACTGCTCAGCATTGACAGCTGAGGAGCAGATAGATAGATGATAGGACGGTAGGTAAGGGGCTTGGCATAAGATAAAACCCCAAGAACATGTGATCGCTTCCCCCAACGGATGCTCACCTCTGAAAGCTCTTACCGCTTTGCAATGTGGCCATCAACTTATGAATCCATCTGTGGAATAATCAATTGACTTAGGCCAGAGCCTTTGTCAGCCAATAGCCTTTCAGAGATTAGATCTAGCTGCTGAGGTACCAAGCCTTCCAAATGGAGGTCTCTGCTGACATTCAGATGGAAACCATCACGTCTCATCTGTATAAGTAGATGACCATCATCTAATCTTCACAGGACGATGTGTGGGCTAAAGTAGCTAACACACCTGAGTGGAAAGAATAGTCCCTGACCGGGGAAGTGCTGGAGTGTAGAGATGTCTACTATTACTGTTATTTATACTGAGACCTTTGTCCATGACTCTGGGGGCATCTTCACTGCTGTATTCCCCTGTTCTCTGGTGGGCTTTGTCCAGATTTTGCTCCAAGAAGAGGCAGATAAACTGCAGGGGAGTCCCAGGTGAGGTTGGCAGACACCCTTGAGAGCTTTTATCAAGTATATTCACAGTGACCTAAAGATGCATGCCTATAATCCTGGCACTTGGGCCACAGAGGCAGGAAGATTTTGCAAGTTCAAGGCTAGCCAGGTCTACATAGTGAGCTTTGGGCTATCCCATACTGCATTAAACATAAAGAGAAGAAACGGCAAGACAAGAAAAAAGATACGGCCACAGTAGATGGCCAGCCTCAGGAAGACAAGAGGCCTCTGCCTATCAGGAAGGGTAGGCAGGAGCAATGCTATACTCCCCAGATCCTCAGCCCTGGATGATCTCCACAATTTCTTCTCGGAGGAAGATGAGTGCCTGTGTGGCTGTAACTCATGCCCCACTCTGTGGTCTGTGTTCCCCATTTTAAAATGGTAAATGTGAGTTTTATTTGTAGTGCATGTCTAAGAAGATGCTGAGGAATCATCCCAGGGACTCTCTTCAAGTAAACAAACCCACTTCTTGGAGAGGTGGTTGCTTTTTACAGCTGCAGAGGTGAAGAGAGAGGAGATCCCACCATCACTCCCAGGTTTCTGGCTCCAGAGACATTCCCATCCTCTTTCCCCATCTCTCACGGTAGCGTGGGAGACCTCTGAATCTCAGCTCCCAGCATCCTCCATGAAATATGGCCAAGCCTGCCTTTCTTATGTCAGTTGCCACTGTATTTGTTTTACATGGGAAATGATGGCTTGCCTGAGGCAGTGGATGGGAGGAAAAGGCCATAGTGTCCTGATTGGTGGGATGAAGGTTTTGAACTGATTTTCTCCCTAGGCTCTGGTGAAAAGTCTTGCTCTGCAACAAGTGCTGGATGACAGAAGCCTGAGATAGCTGTCTCCTGAGAGGCTCTGACAGTGCACGACTAATACAGAAGTAGAGGCTCACAGCCAACCATTGGACTGAGTACAGGGTCCCCAATGAAGGAGCTAGAGAAAGGACCCAAGGAGCTGAAGGATTTGCAGCCCCTTAGGACAAACAACAATATGAACTAACTAGTACCCTCAGAGCTCCCTGAGACTAAACCACCAACCAAAGAGTACACATGGTGGGACTCATGGCTCCAGCAGCATGTGTATAGCAGAGGATGGCCAAGTTGGTCATCAATAGGAGGAGAGACCCTTGGCCCTGTGAAGGTTCTATGCCCCAGTGTAGAGGAATGCCAGGGCCAGTAAGTAGGAGAGGGTGGGGTGGTGAGCAGGGGGAGGGGGGAGGGAACAGGGGATTGTTTTAGTTTTGGTTTTTTAAAAATTTTTATTTTATTTTTTTTCTTATTTTCTTTTCTTTTTCTTTTTTTCTTTTGGAGGGGAACCTGGAAAGGAGATATTGTAAATAAAGAAAACATATATTAATAATAATAATAATAATAATAATAATAATAATAATAATAATAATAAAAATCTTGCTCTGGTCATATTTCACCTCCTTGACCCTGGGTTCCTCATCAGCTGTGAGGAGACACATCAGAGTCAAGCCTGAGTCATTGTCATGACCAGTGATGCAATGATGGACAACATTATTACCCTCATGATGTTTCCTGCTTCCTTACCTACGTTGTCTTTCCATAGCATAGCACCAAGGTCTCAGGGCCTTTGCACTGACCGTTTCAGCTCCCTGGAATGTTCTGTACTCATAGAGATGTGTGGTTCATTCTCCCACCTTTCCTAGTATTCACTTAAACTACCTTCTCAGCGAGACCTGCTGTGGCATCACGGATTAAACTGTATTCTTCTGCACCTTTGACCTTCTCCCCGGGCTCTGCTCTCCACCCTTACAGGGATGTCTCCCACTGCCCAGCTTCCCACTCTGTCTTTTGTATTATTGGCTGTTGCCTCATCAGAATGAAACTCCCTGAAGACAGAGGGGGTATTGGTGTGCTTCAGTTCTCTCAGGGCACATTGCTTGAATGGTCAGACATGACAGAAGTAGGGGGGTAGAGCAGGGGAAACACTTGAGTGAGCTCCTGGATCTTCTTCATGTCCAAAGAGCTGGGAGAAGAAATGGCCGCTCCAGAGAGCAGTGTGTTTGCTTGGAAGAGATCTTCAGGTTGACTTAGGAGGGCCTCATCTTTTGACCTGGTCCCCAAGTAGTCTGTGATAGTTATCTGGTGAATGAACAAATATGAAGACTGGGCACATGTCTGTGGAGTGGAGCCAGTCCTTCTACTTCTACAGTCCTGTTTTCCTGTAGGAAGGAGATGATTGTATAAATACTTTGCAAGGGTGTCTGCAGTAGCTGTCCGTGCAGGTCTGAAGAAAGCTGAGGTCCTGTATCAGGTTAGCCAGTGTTTTAAAATGTTCTTTTAGGTCTGATGTTCTAATTCCAGGCAGAAGGATGCCTACTGTGGGACTCAGGTTAAGCGGTCAAGTCAAACTGTCATGGAGATAGTGGTCTGCTTTGGAGTTATACCCACTGCAAATGTACAGATTGCTCACAGTTTGTATGCTGCGAAGTCTTTAGAGAATAGGCATCCATGGAAAAGAGTATTCATTCAAAATGATGCCTGTATTAGGAATCTCAACTCCTCTGGGTTTGGAATCGTGAGAGAGGTTGAGATACTGACACAAGCCAGTGACTAGTCTTGGGGGTAGATGTTCATGAGGCCTGAAGCCTTCTGCTCCTAGGCACAGCTAAGACCTGGGCCACCTCTTATCTTTTGTGACATTACAAGCAACCTGCAGGCTATTGGCTCTTGCCAGGGTTGTGGGGATTTTCCTGCTCAGAGTGTCTCATCGTGCTTTGGCCCAGGTCCTCTATGAGCTCAGAGGAAAGTCTTAATGTCCCAGGACTAGGGACAGTTGCTTTACTCTGTGCCCCTCTCAGAAACTTCTGTAAAGAACAATTCAGGTCAAGGAAACACAGGAACTTGATACTGAAGAATCCAGAAAACCAAAGAGGGCTTGCAAAAAGAGAAAGCTTTGATGATTTAGGGCCCAGTTCTCAAACAATATCTTTGAAAGTGTGATGCTTTTAATAAGAATGGCCCCAAAGGCTCATAAATTTGAATGCTTGGTCACCAGGCAGTTGTTCTATTAGGGGGTGTGGCCTTATTGGAGTATGTGTGGTCTTGTTGGAGGAAGTGTGTCCCTGGAGGTGAGCTTTGAGGGCTCAGAAGCTAAGGCCAGATCTAGGCCCCCTCTCTCTTCCTGCAGCCTGTGGATCTTGAGGTAAAGCTCTCAGTTTCTCCAGCACCATGTCTGCCTGTGTGCCTCATGCTTCCTCACCTTGACGATAATGAACTAGACCTTTGAAATGTAAGCAAGCCCCAATTAAATGCTTTCTTTTCTAAGAGTTGTCATGTTCATGGTGTCTCTTCACAGCAATAGAATACTGACTAAGACAGAGAATATACCTTTGTTTACCCCAATTCTTAGGCACTAGTCTTGTTAGGGCCCAAATGTGGATGCTTCTGAGTAACTGGAATTCAGAAAAGCTGGGACTAGAGTGAGCCCTAGATGCCTGACTGCTGATGGGTCTCACGCTTTTCTTTCATGGGGAGAAGGAGAGGAGCCAGCTGAGAGCCACCTGGCAGATCCATGAAGCTTCTGAGTGGTGTCGTCCCTCTGCATGAGTCCTGACTAGGGAGGTGAGGAGTGGCGAAGGGTACTTCTGCCCCTTTGCCTTGACATTATGCTGTGGCTGAGTCAGTTTTTGGTGTCAGCTTGGTTTCTTAACTTATCTAGCCAACAGGTGCTTGGAGGGAGATGGAGAAGCTAGATAATTATGGGGTGCCTAGCCATGGGATTCAGAAGAGAGACACCGAGCCACACAGATAGGTGTCAAGCTCTGAAAGGAATCCCTCCACACTCCTTATCAGTCATACTGTATGGCTGATGGTCAACCAGCTTACTCTACCAGCATGCACCTTGTGAGTACCTTTTCCATCCTGGCTAGGCTCAGAGTTCTGTATGAAATACATGATAGCTCCAGACTTTCACGCTGTAGAAAGAAACTTAGAAATCCTGCAGAGTTCCATACTGGGGTTCGGTTGAAAGCTCTGTAGAGTCAGAGAATCCTGTTAAGATGATAATTTATGGATGAGGTGGCACAAGAAGTGGGTCCTAAAGGCTCCAGGATTCAAGGTAGGGAATCCCATTGGCTCAGCTTTGGGCCCAGCCTGTGCCTCAGGGACCATGTTACCCTCCCTACACAGGTGACTGCATACGTTAAAGGTGATGGCATTCACAAAGAAGACTTGCCGTGTGTCAGTAAATTGAGCTGTTATCAGCTCTTAATGGTTTTCGTTGGCTTCATTTATTGGTTTTGTTTTTGTTTTTTTTTGTTTGTTTGGTTTTTTTTTGTTGTTGTTATTCATGACATGATTGTGTCCTTTGTAATAGGGGCCCAGAGCCAGCCAGGAAAGCTTGTTCCCTCTCTCCTTCCTTCCATTCATCATTTACCAAGTACTTACTGTGTAGCACTCTCAGGAGCTAACACGGGGCAGGAGACGATGGATTAATTCCTAATCCTGCAGCTCTTACTATTCATATGCCCCATTGGAAAAATGATGGCGATGCTGCTGCTGCTGCAAATCTTAAATTGTAGCTAGGGGGTTGCATAAGCTAGTCTTGGTAAAGAGGCTGGCTGTTTAGACAATCACTGATAGACATTAGCATTGATAAATAGTTGGTATGATGGAGCATCGATCAAGTAGGCATGCCATTCATTAAGCCCTCCAAAAGGCCAGAACCAAGCACTGTGGGAGTTTAGGGGAGAAACAGACCTTGTCTGCAAAACACAGAGTAGGGTAAGTTCTCTGTGTCCAAAGATGGGTTTATCAATCTTTCTTGGGCCCTGCCCCACCCCCAGCCTTCAAGGAATCTTTTGCTGTACTGTATCTAGCACCATCTACAAGTGCTTTCTTTTAAGAGAGGGCATTGTGCCAATGAGCCTGGGGTTGAGTCTGACTGCTGAGCCCTGATGGAGAGGCAGCAGTGGAAGGGTCACCTGCATGTGGCTGCCCTGGCACATTCTGATTTACATCATGTTTCTTGTCTCTGTTTGAGCCACACACATATGCCTAAGCTCATCAGTGTCTCTCTTAGTTCACTGATTGCTTTTTTAGTGTATTGCCTCAATCCCTGACTTTTATGTTTTTTTTTTTAAATGTCTAATCCTAAAGCATGTCTTCAAATACTCAAAGACTTGTCTGTGTATCATACTTTCAGTAAAGGGTCTGGCTGGGTTTGGGAAAAAAGAGAATATTATTGTATAGGACTGATATTTTAGCAGGGCATAGTATCCATGGTTTCACCTGTAAATGCCACTAATTCGTCTCCATAAATATCCCTCGTGGGTGAGACACTCTCATGAGGATGCATAGATTTTGAATTTGCTCTCTTGGTTTTCTATGCTTATTTACCACCTTCTTTGGGACTAATGTCACCTCTTTCCAGACCCACGTATGGTCCCTTATTGCCCATAGCTATGAGGTCTTGTACCCTGAAATGGGATGAAAGTAAGTGGTGGTGGTGGGGGAATCACAGGTGGCTCAAGTATCTTTTAAAGGACACGGCTCTGATCCTTCCTACATCCTCCCTTATCCTGCAGGTGTCTCTGCTACAAGAAAGGTCAGGATGAGGGGGGCAGAAAATAAGGCTCCAAGCAGGAGTCTAGCTTTCCTGCAGGCACGAGTGGGCACTCCGGGGGTGTTGTCTGAACCTCAGTTTTGGGAGGTGGTGTTTTGGGGGGTGGAAGGATGACTGGAGCCTCGGTGACCAGCCTGGGGCTGGGGGCGGGAGTGCAGAGGTGTTGGAGGGGACTCACCAGCTGCTGCAGACTCAGACTGTAGTAGTGACTTCACCCTCCTGACTCACCCTCGTCCCAGCCTCCTGGATACAGAGTGTGACAAATAACTGATTGTCGTGAGCTCCGGAACACCCACGGCCAGTAAATCAGAGAGATGAAAATCTAGTGTCCTCGTGGCCAGCTCTGAGCTACTGTAACAGCCAGGAATGTTCAGGACCTTGGACAGAGCCACTGAGTTAAGGCCGCGCTGCTACAATCCCACCCTTTCGTCTTTCTTTCCCCATCTATCTGGTTCCTACATCTCCGTCTTCTCTCCTTGTCTTTAAAACCCTTCATTTAACATGACAGAAAAGACCCAGGCTCTTGGGATGAACTTCAGATACTTAGTGACCTCCTTTAAAATGGCAAGCTCATCCCTTCCATCTGTATCTGTCCAGTTACCCAGCTACCCAGCTTATCTACCCACCAACCCATTTATCTATCTAACTGTCCATTGTTTGCCCATATCCCCAAACCTTTATTTCCCCTGTTCTATACGTTCATCTGTTTCAATCTCAAATCCTCCCACTACCAAGACATTCTTCCCAGCTGCTCTCGAGGGCAGCAGCCATGATTCAGACTTCAACACTCATCTAGCCTGAGTGGCCCGGGGAATGAAGTATTGCCGGTGTACTTTAAGAACTCCTTGGCTCTTTTTACATCATCTTAGCACCTCCGAGCAGACAACATCTCTTTCCACTGAGCATCACTAGATGCTCAGGCTCCAGTGGCTGCTTTCTCTAATGATGGACAATCCTGTTCCTTCTCTGTACGTAACCACACACAGAGAAATGTCTAGGAGAGGCCACTGAAAATATGAACACACACTATGGAGGAAAGGGCTGAGTGAGGCTCTTACCTGAATGTGGGCACTGGGGCTAGAGCAAAGACAGTCTGGGGTATGAGGTGGGTACCACACAAAACCAGGGCAGGAGAGAAAAGCCACCAGGTTTTAGACCCAAACCAGTAACTTGGACATGAGAGCTCACTGGCTCATGTCACTGCTGGCTTCCATTGCCTGTCTCCCGAGGGTATAGACCTTTGAGTCCAATACTTGGTCTCAGACAGAACTTCCTAGATAGGTATCCTCAGCAAGCCTTAGGCATTAATTTCTTCATCTGTAATAGCAGATGGTATAATAGAGAGGCAATAGCAATCTCACTGATGTCAGAGGGTTTCTGTACAATGCCTCTCATCATCTAAAGCCTCAGGAGAGGAAAGGCAAGAGAGAACTGCACATGTGTGCCACCAGCAACAGCATCACCAGCCTTAGCAAGTGAATATGGAGATAAATGTGTTATTTATCAGAAATTCAAGTTTGACCGATTCTCTTGTGTTTTAGCTCTCAGTCAGTCAGTACCCTGGAAGCAGGGTCCAAGGCTGCCTCCTCCATTTTGGTCCTGACTAGGATAGTTGCAAAGGTGGGTGAGGGAGATGGATCTTCATGAAGTGCACAGCACCACCCAGCAGCCTGCAGACTGGAAGCTGAAGAAGAGAAGAGCCAACCAGGAGTGGGCTGTGTGTGCCTACATGTGCATGTGTACCCAGCCTTGGCACTGAAGCCTGTGTGTGTGCAAGCTGAGGGCCTTATGAATCAGCATTTGCCAACTGTAGCTCCTGCCAGCCGGCTGTGGGCAGTGAGTAGCAGCATGTGACGTGCTCCACGTCACCGTTAGCTGTGGCAGCAGGAGCACAGAAGCAGGGCTTCTATTTGATTCTTGAAGAAAAAGCCAGTGCAGCCCAGACCTTGCTCATGCCAGTGATCTGTGTCCATTTCCGACTTCCTCTGCTTCCTGTCATTTTTCTCTTCTCTTCTTCTTTCCCTATTGCATATTCTTTCCTCCCTCAAAGCCCCTCTGTGATTGCATTTCCTAGGGATCTTTTGTAGGTGGGATGCTGACACATCCTTGGTTACCTGCTGGTTCAAGGTGTGGGCTTCTGTCCCCTCCTGGGAGCTACAATAAGGTAGCCAGCACTCAGCAGCATGGCCTGGAGTCTCCAGTGACAGGAACCACCAGGGCTATGCAATCTATACACAACCCAACTTGGCCCCTTCAGACTGGCATCCATGCAGTGAATTGGGGATGTGTCACTCAGAAATGCCAGCAGTTTGAGGACATTTAAGAATGGCTTCTTGAGGATAGAGAGATGGCTCCACAGTTAAGAACACTGACTGTTTTTATAGAGGACTGAGGTTCAATTCCCAGCACACATACAGAGGTTCACAGCCATCTGTAACTCCAGTTCCAAAGTATCTAACACCCTCTTATGGCTTCTATGGGCCATAGACAGGCATTTAAGCAGGAAAAATGCCTTTGTACATAATATAAAAAAGAGGGGAAGAAAGACAGAAAAGAATGTCCTCTCATCCAGTTAGTGTTTCCTTGCTCTTTCTGCTTGGGGGGACAGAACCTCTGTGTTTTTCTTTTTTAGTAAGAATCTTCATAGCGCACCTCCTTCTTCCTCTTGCTTTACTTTCCACTTAGATCCTCCTCCTACCTGGAGCCCCAGGTAAATGAACTGGCACATTTTGTAAAAAAGCTAGGCCCTTACACATCCAGGCTTATTTCTCCTACCTCTGTAGAATCTACCTACTTTACAGTTCAGAGCAAATGCCACTTCCCCTGAGGGGTCTGTTGACAGCCCTGTTGGCCTGGCCTTCAGGGATCTCTCTTTGCCCATGTTGATGCTTCTACACCTTCTGACTTGTATGGTATTTCCATTTGTTGGCTACGTATTTGGCTCTTCATGCAGACCCCAGCCAACTTGTGTGGTTCCTTTCAGTTATTCCTCCTGCAGGGTCTGCCATACTCCCTGTTCTGGGAAGAACACCTCTTCTTAGTGTTCAGAGGGGCCTTAGTTTAGAGACTACCCCTTCCAATTTCTATGACCATAGTGAGTATTTATTGAGGCACCCTGTTTTTTCCGAGGAATTTCCAGGTAAGGCTCTCCAGGATGGTATTGTCAAGAAACAAGGATGTGTGTGGACTGATTTCTTTGAAGCCTGCAGGCTCCAGCAGACACCACAGATAGTCATGACATCAGCAAGTTGGGGGCAGATTTCTTAGTAGCACCACCAGCCTTTCCTTTTGAACAATTTAGATGTGTGTGTGTGTGTGTGTGTGCATGTGTATGTGTTCATGTGTGTGAAGGTACATGTGCACATATGTGTGCACGCATTTGGAGGCTTGTAGCTGATACCAGGTTTCCCCAATTCTCTAGTTTTCAGCCTCTCAGTTAGCATAGGGCCCTCAACTCGGCTAGCCTGACTGTCGAGCCAGCTCCAGGGATCTGCCTGTCTCTGCTTCTGTAGCACTAGAATTTCAGGCACAGGTCCCCGAGTCTCACTTTTTATGTGGGTGCTGGGGACCCAATTTGGCCTTTCAAGCTTGCATGTCAAGCGCTTTATGGGATGAGTCACCCCAAACCTTGCATGCTGCAGTTTTAATGTATGCTATGCAAGGTGGTTTGGCTTGACTGCCGTGTGGCCAAAGGCTCATCCCCTGAATGTGGAATGTTAGCGAGAGGGCAGCTGTGGTGATGGGCTAGCTCTGGTTCTGAATGTGGAATCTCATTCCCCCTGCCCCAGTGTACCCTTATAGGCATTCCCGTCTTTGGTTAGATAGCAGTAAGCACCCTGTTCTTGGGATAAAGCACTTGTCTGGACCCTGAGACTTCTTCAGGCAAAGGTAGAAGGCGTGTTTGGAGAACTCAGTGTTTGGTAGCTGTAGTTTGCCATGCACCACTCAAGACAGCCAGAGTGTCAGAGGTCCCTAACATAAGTCCCCGGTGCCAGTGGTGAATGATGTCATTTTTGAAAAGGCCTGGGGCCAGCTTTTGTTCAGAGCACCATACCGTTCGGGTGTGGAAACCACTGCTCATGAGAAGTGCTCTGTCCATGTCCTAGACTGGAGGCAAGAATGGCATTACATTCAAGGCTCAGGTCTCTCACCCTCTCATCTGGGTGCCTCATCTATCATAGCCAGACCTTCATTGGATATTAATTCAGAGACACGGCTGTCGGGCTCTCAGGAGCCTTATGCCAGTCCACAAAGACAGGCCATTCCTCTGGCTTGTTCCTCTTCTTCCTTCATCAGCCTTCCTACTCAGTCCCAGTAGTCATGGGACTACTCAGTTCAGCCAAAGGAGGAGCAGTTAGTGGGAACTTTCTCTCTGAATCATGGTCCATGGGCACTATTGACTTCTGACTACAACTCAAGCATCAGACGAGGGCTGTGCTGGTGGATCCCTGCTAACCACAACTGAATTCCTTTGTGGAAAAGAGCGCGGCATGTATTCTTCAAACACAGCTTTTTATATGAGCTAATTGGTTAACTAATTATTGTATGTGCATACTCATCAGGACACACCTGTGAAGGTCAGAGGGCCACTTGTGTGAGTTGGGCTACCGTCCTCCACTATGCGGATCTCAGGGATCAAACTCAGTTGAACTCATTATCAGGCTTGGTGGCAACACCTGCAGTTCTGCTATGATAGCTAGCCCACCCTCAGACATGGATTTTTATTTTGTGTTTAATCATGCGAGAGGTTCACTAGAAAACTTTTCTGCCGACTGATCCAGCTCTGTGATCCCAGCAATTAAGACCATTGGTCCTTTTAGGATAGAGTTCAGGATAGAAGGCTTAGCCAGAACTGTGGTCAGCTTGTCTAGCAGAACTGTTGCCTTCCTCACTTGTAGGGAAGGATGTCAAAGGAGAGATTCTACATGGTTACAAAGCCAGAGGCCTGTAAAGCCAGTGTCATGGCAAATGAATGGAGGAATTCCATCCACTTGGTAACCGGGAATCCCTGGACCTATCAGATCCTACTGTATCAGCAACTTCGTGCGACCCCTTGATGGGGGAGGGGGAGCTGGTGGAAGGAGCATGAAAAGGCATGTGTAGGATGTTATTTGGGGGTGGGGTTGGACTTTTTTTTTTTTTTAAAGGAAAAGCAACAGAGAGATGTCTTTCTGGATAAACAGTGAGATATAAAAATCTGGCCAGGCCTCACCTTTCTGATTTGTCCCTGACGATTGAATCACTTGCTCCTATTTTGGTCTTCTGGCTTTGGCCTTGAGAACAACACACGCCTGATGTTCCCCCTTTGTTTATTTCCACCCCTTGTGCTGATTGAAGACAGAGAACAGATGCTGCTCTGTCCCTGTCCACCTTGACACCATCATGTGGCTTTCGATCATTTTGATGTGTGTTCACTTTGAGCCATCCAGAGGACTCTGGTGTGTATTCACTTTCTCCATTAGAGCTCACTACTTCCCCAAAGAAGTGCTTGCTATTCTTGCTTGTAGCATAGACACTGGCCAGATGTCCATAAATCCATCAGAACTTGATTTGGGCTCAGGGAACTAGTTACAAGTGCTTCAAGATAGAGGTGCCCCTAAGCCCCCTGAAAAACTTCGAAAGCGTTATTATATAGAATTGTCCTCATAGATCTGGGAAAACAATTGATCTTTTCTAATCAGTTGAGGAAGGGTATAGTGGGTAGAGAGAATCTGATTGCAGAGGTGGGGGTAGGAGAGAGGGTAGGACCACAGTTGGAGAGGAAGTAGTAGAGATATTATCCTTTCAGACATATGTCTGGACCACAGATGTCTTAGAGAATCTAGGCAGTAGGAGATACAGAATGCTTCTTAGGATGTTCAGTCAAGACAGATGGAGCACCTGAAATGAGTGAGATCTTGCAAGATTGGGTATGGCTTCTTTTGTTTCCTAGTCCCTCACAGTACCTACACAGAATGGGCATAGAGTAGATGCTCCATATTTGTTGAATGAAAATAATTATCTCCAGGGACCCTCATAGGCTATACATTTCCCACAGTGATAAAGGATTTGTTGACCATTGAGTGAATAACTGAGAAATGTAAGGCAAGCGTCAGGGATTGGGTAAGATCATTAGTAAAGTAGTGATTACCAAGGCTATCTAGAAAATCACGGGTCTGTTCTTCCGGCCATCATAGAAGCTCAGAGAAGTCACATATACATCCTTGAGGGCCTTAGACTTTGGTTGAGACATAATGATTTTGGAATCTGAATAAGCATGCAGACTCTGATGACCACTCTAAAGACTGAGTCAGCAGAGTCAGCATTCCTGACAAAGTTCCCTAGCTGAGTACTGTGGTGCAGATTGCCCGAGGCCCACACAGCAACACTGGTCTTCCCATGGGGCATTTCTACAGCTGCGATGGCTCCAAACACAGAAACCCCAGGGTGTACAATACTTAAGAGCTTTGTGCATCAATTTAACAACACCAAGCATGGCTCTGTGGACCAGCAGATCAGGGAACATTACCTTCCCCAGCAGGTCAGGAATTATCAATGCAGCCTTCCTCATATTTTTTGTTTTGTTTTTGTTTTTATTTTAAGATTTATCTCTATTATTTAATTGTGTGCACACACATGTGTACGTCTGTGTGTGCATGTGCACATGAATGCAAATGCTCACAGAGGTCCAAGATGTCAGATGCTCCAGGAGCTGGAGTTACAGGCAGTTGGAAGCCACTTGATATGGGTGCTGCGATTTGAACTCAGGTCCTCAGGAAGAACAGCGTGGGCTTTTAGCTACTGAGTCACCTCTCTACCCCTCATTTTCCCCCTGAGTTTAGCAGCCTAAGCAACTTGACTGAACTCTAGAATAGAAAGTGAGGATACTTGGGAAGTGTGTTTGAGGTTTGTATCCTAGTAATAGACAATAGAGCATAGGTCTTCTCAGGGGCCGTACTGGAGGCCATGCCATGCAAGGGAAGATTGATAAATTGGGAGAGGATGTTCCATTTTAAGGAATGCTTTTATAAATAAGAAAGCTGAGCCACTTTTAAGCCAACTTGCTTTGCAGAAAGTTTAGGAAAACTCCACCCGCATCTTGCCAACATTTTGTGCCACATTAGTAGGATTGGGTGTGTTGCTGATGGCAATAGCTCCCCAGACAGTGACACTGACATCTGATGTAGGTCATGATTTTGTATGCCCACAGAGCTAAACACTGACTGCTCATGTCTCGTGTCATGCACGTTCTCATTTTTGTGATGCTATGAGGGTCTATAGACACTCAGCAAACAGCTTCAAGAACATGTCCAGGGTTTGCAGATGCTAACTGATGGAGCCTCGATTTGATGCCCATTGTCCCTTGGTTGGAAGCATTGTACATGCAGCACGCTCTTTTCCTTCCTCTCTTGGGTTTTATTCTCTTCCTCTGTGTGCCAAAATGTGCCTTCTCTCACCCAGTTTAGGCAGTGATGCTTCTATTTTTGGCAGTTTATTATCAGACATGGAGAGTAGAAATGGAGTGGGATAGTTTTGGTTTGTTTTTTTAGAGCATGTTTGGAACCAAACCCCCTTATCAAGACTTGCGGTATGAGTCTAGGTGTCTATTCGGGGAATCAGGTAGCTGGTGATTACAAAGCAATGAAACCTTGACTATCCATGTGGCTCTTTGGGAAGTTTTTCTTCAGGTGTTTTCGGTTGATCGATTTCTTTTAACATTAGATTCAGGTGTGCTTTTCTCCTTTTCCTCTCCGTGGGTAAATGAAATTCAGGTGTTAAAGTGAAATACAGCTCCTGGATTTGACTTCCCAAATGGGCATTCAGTTTGGGAAGTTGACATGGAGTTGGGGGTGGAATCCTTGGGAATCAAGTTCTCCACCTCTGGGTTGCTTTGGTTTAGTAATTCAATTTCTCCCGATGGCTATGATCTTAATTTTAGGATTTGGATTTTAGAATTGTGACTGTAGGGGGCGCTGTGGCGCCTCACCGGATTTGCCCTTTTTTCCTCTGTGTGACAATGATTTCTTTCTTTATGTTTACTCTTCTCTCATACACCACATCCCAACCTCAGCCTCCTCTCCCTCCACTCCTCCCACTTCCTCCTTCTCATCTCCCCTCACCCCTAGACCCCCTTTAAGGTGGGCTTTAATTGCCCTCGGTTTCTGGGATTTGGGCAAAGGAGTAAACCGTCAGTCCGTGACAGCTTCCTAGCCCAGGTTAGCCTTCTCCCTGCAGGGAAGCTGGGGTCCTGGGTAACACTACCTTACCTCAAGGTGGATAACCAAGAGCTGCTCAGGGATGAGCAGAGGCCTCAGCATGGCTGCATGCGCCCACTCCTCCACAGTCCTGCAGCCTTCTTGCCTTCTGGCAGCCTTCTCCTTGCTCCACTCTGGTCCTTAGAACTCAACTCACCTCACCACTTTCTCCTCTACAGGTAAATCCCGGACTCTGAGTCCTGTGTTTCCAACCCAGGGTTTTGTGATAATTAAACAAAATCTTTGCTATACATGCCTGGCCTAGAACTCATAAAATGGGAGGTTGTCCCCTGTTAATGTAGCTTGTGTTTTATTCAACATTCACGTTTGCATAGGGACTCCTGGAGAAGGAAGAATTTCTGTATTGTTAGGACAATATTGAGTATGCCGTCAGGATCATGGATGAATATGTTTCAGAGAAAACAGAAATTCTTAAGAGACCTGAAGACCAACCTCTTATTGATTCACACCAGACAGCAGGTGAGTTTTGTGTAACTAAACTTAAATCCTGACGATTTTCTTCTTTTCTGTTTATAAAGAGATCATGCACTCTGGGAGAGGATTGTTCCAAAGACATGTTCACATATAGAAAGAGATTCAACAAACATGGTTCTTTAGTGAGGTGTCAGTGAGGAAAAGAGTGCAATAGTGGTGTGTGCGCATGCGTGCGTGTGTGTGCATGTATGTTATTTGTGTGTGTATACATATGTGTGTGTGTGAGTATGTGAGGATGTATATTTGTGTGTGTGTACGTGTGTTGGTGGCGGGTTTGTGGAGTGTTAAGGTACTTAGTTGATAGTGATCATTGAGAGTGGTTAGGATGTCGGAAGCTCTGTCAAGAGAAGAGGGTCTGGTCAACTTTTCAAAAGCACATCTCTGTAGGCGCTTTTGTAGGAACACTGAAGGGACAGGCAGGACAGAGCATCTCTAAATACGTGATGCAATAGTGAAAGGCCTTTTACCATCGCAGCTCCCAGCCGAGTCCTGTCACTCAGCAGCAGTCATTGTCACAAGCTAGCATGGAACTTCTGTGTATTTCTTCTCGCTATAAAAGTTATATATGTATTCATGCATAGTTATGTGGGTCTGTCTATCTGTGTGTATACATGTATGCATTAAAATAATGACCCCTTTCATGAATTCTACTGTGCGACTTGCATTTCCTCCCACTTATTTTCATAGGACACCACTTCAGGTATTTATATACATACATACATACATACATACATACATACATACATACATACATATATTATTTGCTTACTTCTTTCTTTTAAGCTGTGTGCAGTATTCCACTGAACAGCTGCACTAAGGTTTATTTACAGCCACCTGCACTGCACTGCTCATGGTAGCTGAGATACCAGCGCAGCTGGCCTTCGCACTGGTGGGTGAAGGGCTATAGAAGCTGTGGTCCATGCATGCGATGAAATGTTTCTCAGCTATAAAATAAAGGAAACCTCCCAGTTGTTGCAAAATGGATGGAACTGGAGGACTTTCCACTAAATTAAATAAGCCAAACAGAATAATAAATGCTCTGTGAATCTTAAAATGCTGAACTTACATGACAGAGCAGAAAGGCAACTGCCAGGGCAGGGGTGGGAAGAATTGAGGGTTGGGGGGGTGGCGGTCACAGGGCACAGTTGTGAGATGAAAAACGTTCTCAAGTGTGATGCACAGCGTGGGGGTGTGACGATGGATTTGGTTTAATTTGGGGGACCATGCAGAAATCTGCATGTATTAAACCACCACAGTATTCATTTGAATGTCTCTAATCTTTGTCAATTTAGTATTTTAAAGTAAAGAGACAGCAGTTCTGGAATTAGAAGGTCAGTTCTGCACTTTTGAGGAGGGGAGATGCATGAGGTTGGGTGGGCTATGCAGCCTTTTCCTGATTCAGTTTCCTTGGCTGTGAAATGGGTATAACACTGACAGTGTACCTTCTTGGTGAGGTTGCTATGGGGATTTTAGAGAGGGCCCTGTACCCAGGAGATGACATATAGATGCTAGTCTTAACACTTATGATTACTATTTACTGAAATCCATGTACCAGAGAGCCACTGTTTTTGTTGCTTGCCAATCAGATTTCTTTCTTTCTTCTGTATTTATTTATATTGATTAAAAGATTTACTTTACATACCAAAAAAAAAAAAAAAAAGAGACAGCAGCTCAGTGATGTTCAGGTTATTTCTGGCTTTGCTCTGCCCTGCCCTTCTCCCTCTCCCTCCCCTCTTCCTTTCTTTTTAATGTCTAGACATGCATTGTGTATATGGTCATGTGTGTGTGGGTGCACCTGCAGAGGCCGGGAAAGGACACTGCTTCCACCTTAGTTTTTGAGACAGGGTCTCTCACTGAACCCAGTGCTTGCCATTTGAGGAATGTGACTGGTCAGCAGGCCCCCAGAATCTGCCTTCCTTCCTCTGCGTGCCCTCTTGCCCCCCAGTGAGTTACAGGCATGTGGCATGTTTGTTTTTCTTTTTCCACATGAGTAGAGAGGTTTCAAGCCTTCTTGCTTCTCCAATGAGGACTGTTACTAACTGAACCATCACCTCTCTAGCCCCTACATGCTTTTCAACCTGGTAAACCATGCCTCAGTAAATGCCCCTGTCAACACATTCAGTATGCCACTTAAACTTGTCTGTTAGCTTATACAGAGTTGGATGTCAGTGAGTATGGGTGTCTTAGTCAGGGTTTCTATTCCTGCACAAACATCATGATCAAGAAGCAAGTTGGGGAGGAAAGGGTTTATTCAGCTTACACTTCCACGTTGCCGTTCAGCACCAAAGGAAGTCAGGACTGGAACTCAAGCAGGTCAGGAAGCAGGAGCTGACACAGAGGGATGTTCCTTGCTGGCTTGCTTCCCCTGGCTTGCTCAGCCTGCTCTTTTATAGAACCCAAGACTACCAGCCCAGGGATGGTACCACCCACAAAGGGCCCTCCCCCCTTGATCACTAATTGAGAAAATGCCCCACAACTGGATCTCACGGAGGCACTTCCCCAACTGAACCTCCTTTCTCTGTGATAACTCCAGCCTGTGTCAAGTTGACACAAAAAATCAGCCAGTACAATGGGTGAATGACTCTGGAGTTGAGTCTGAGAGCATGTGCAGCTTGGGATGAGACAGAAGGGTTGTAGCTCTGCTGAGCACAGATCCAGGCACTTATTGAGCATCACATAAAGATCTGAAAAGGGACAGGGCTGGCACATGTATGCTGTCTTAGATAGGAAAGAGCATCCCCGCTGTTCTCTAGTCCATGGTCCTCCTGCATATACTCTATACCGTGGAAGGAGCCTCTGTCACAGAGTGGGATTTTCTCTCACTTATCCTAGGATACCTTCAGTGTTCTTCAAAGTTTTAGTATCTAAGTGTGATCTGAGTTTCTTTATCGATGACCCCTGAGCTATTGCCCACATCAGTTAAAATATTTATAAGTGGTTTAGACCTTACAACAAGAGGGTCATTCAAATAAGCAGGTGGCAATGACCTGGTGCTTGGTCCCTAACATGTAAATAAGCATTGGGCATGATCACTTATGAATAATTAATTTCAGAATGCATCGAGAATACACTCTGTGACATAGTCGTTATTTAGAACAGTATTGATGCATTTAGCTGGAGAGCCTGGCTTAATGAGGCCATTCAGCATATTCACGGTCTTGCTTGTCTTCTAATCCCATTACCTGGGAATCCAGGTAGAGGCAGCACGTGTATGCTCCTGCTGTACAGCATCGAAGAGTCTTTTTCACTTTGGGGGCAGGAATACCAAATCACCACAT
>JADRCD010225049.1:0-16532 GCA_019843815.1 Montemys delectorum | reverse complement strand
TTTATCACTACAATCAAGGAGTAATAAAATGGAAGCAATAACAGGGAAATATAGTTCAATCATAAAAATTCAATAGATTTAAAAATAAATATGGCCAAAGCTATCACTGAGTAAAAAAAATTTGAAAATTACTAATGAATGCTATTTACATTTTTAGCCAGCTTAAATAACTATCACAATTGTACAAATTTAAATTTTATTGGGAAATTATTTAGACACTATATTACATATTATACAAAACAATTTTTTAGGTAACAGTAGTTATACTTAAAATTACTGTAAACCATATTTGAGATTTGGTGGGAAGTAGAGATTGGCATTTGTTTTCCTTATTTATTTTATTTAAACTATAAAAGAAAACTAGAGTTCTGAGTTCCAGACCTGACCACAACTTTCTTTTGGTGTTTTTTTTTTTTTTTTTTTTTTTTTTTTTTTTTTTTTTTTTTTTTTTTTTTTTGAGACATAGTTTCTCACTATATCCCTGGATGTCCTGGAACTCACTTTGTAGACCAGGCTAGCCTCGAATTCAGAAATCTGCCTGCCTCTGCCTCCCAAATGCTGGGATTAAAGGCATACACCACCACCACCGGGCTCTAACCACAACTTTATCCAAGCAGATTCTGCTTGTTTTGTGAACTGACTTCTGGTGAGCTCCTGATTAGCATTGCCCTTTATTATATCCTATTACCAAATGAGGTAGAAACAGAGGCTGGCTTGTATAGGGTTTGTTCCCCTCTCACAAATCCTCTTGTCATAGCATCAGAAACTGCATTTTGACTTCTAGATGCTAAGACAGCAATAGCCCAGGATCTACATCCCCACAGCTGTACTTTCCAGATATATGGGAAGAGAATGTCATGCTAGATCCTCCATCACCAGCCCATAGCAGATGCAAGGGCAGACCTTACCCAGATGACACACGCTGGCCCAACCTATAATAAAATCAAAAGAATTTTGTGGACTGTATCTTGGGTATTTTTTTTGCTAATATCCACTTATTAGTGAGTACATACCATGCATGTCCTTTTGGGTCTGAGTTACCTCACTCAGGATAATATTTTCTATATCCAGCCATTTACTTGCAAAACTCAGGATGTCCTCATTCTTAGTAGCTGAGTAGTATTCCATTGTGTAAATGAACCACATTTTCTGTATCCATTCTTCTGTTGTAGGACATCTAGGTTGTTTCTAGCTTCTGGCTATCATAAATAAAGCCGCTATGAACATAGTGGAGCACATGCTCCTGTTGGCATGGTGGTGCATCTTTTGGGTATATTCCCATGGGGGAAAAAGGGACAGAATACCGAGGATACAGTTCACAGAACTCATAAAGGTCAACAGGCTAAAGGGCCCAAGTGAGGACACCTCATTCCCACTTGGGAGAGAGAAGAAAGCAATCATAAGTTGGGAGGGAGGGATGGACCTGGGAGGGAAAGTGGACAGGAGATGGGGTGGGTAGTGGGGGGACAGGGAGAGGGGAACCTGATCTGGTATTTGGGTGAGGGGAAAGGACTGAAGCCCCGAGGGCCAGCAGAAAGAATGGAAACAGGCAACCTTGGGAGATAGGAGGTTGGGGAGGGGGGCACTCCAGAATGTACCAGAGACCTGAGGTTCAGTCCTTTATCATCAAGGCAGGAGCATGGCAGCATCCAGGCAGACATTATGTAGCCGGAGCTGAGAGTTCTACATCTGCTGGTAGAAAGACTTGACTTCCAGGCAGCTAGGGTGAGTGCAAGCTTCCAGTAGGGACCCTCAAGTTACTTCACAGCTTGTAGACACTGTTAGGCTGTGTCATCACTGCCTTGCTCACCTGCTGTTTTAACTTTAGTTTTCTGAAATTTGTACTAGATGAACGACTTGCATATTGAGCCTTTAATCAAAGCTTAATTTTAAAAAAATCTATATCTAGAAAGTGGCAAAGTAATTCTTATAACAAAATATGGAAATGAGTCAGACGGTATGTCCCATTGGTGACTAGAAGTTGGCTGGTAATGTATGCCAAACTGAAAGATGATAACTGCTTAGACTCCTGTCAGTGGAAAACCAAATGAGGAAACTGATTCATACAATACCTCTTGCACTTAGATCACATTTCAGCAATTGTAATTGCACAAGGGTTGGAACTAGCTACATCTCATTTACTGGTCTCAAAATTTTGAAAGAAAATAATGAGTGACTCATTCAGTCAATTACCAGCTTACTGCATACTACAGGCCATAAATCTTTTCATGAAAAAATTTTAAAAGATTTTCTTTTTCAATGGAAATTTAAATTTTATTAAACAAAAACCTATTTTGATTCTCTGTCTCTGTTTCTGTGTCTCTGTTTTCTTTCTCTTATTCTCTCTCTCTCTCTCTCTCTCTCTCTCTCTCTCTCTCTCTCTCTCTGTGTGTGTGTGTGTGTGTGTGTGTGTGTGTGTGTGTGTGTGTTTAGGCCAGAAGTCCTAGCTGCCATTTAAGTAATTTACATATTTAGTTAGATATACAGTTTTTCTTTCATTATTCATTTTATTTATTTATTTTTATTTCTTCACCTGACTCCCTGACCTGTAAACCCATGGTCCCTCCTCTCTCTACCTCCATAGTGCTGGGCTTTTAAGAATGTATCATAAGCCCTTCTTCTTTGTTGGATTGTTTGTTTAAGCATCACTTCTGGTAATTGAATTCAGGTACTCCTGATTGCATGGCTAGCACTTTACCAATTGAAACATCTCCTCAGTCCAAGCCTCTCATTGTGAACTGAAGAACTGCAAAACCACCAGACACTGTAATTTCACAGCCTGAGCACATCTTAGCTAGAAAAATTAAGACTTTGCTAGTATAACCTGACAGCTAGAGACAAAAGAAAAGTCCGTGTCTGGAATAACTGAAGATTTTTACATGTCATAGTCTTCTCAGTCACTTAAGTGAGGGGACAAATAAAGATTGCCTCTCACTTGTAAGAGAGAAAATATACAGAGCTTGGGTATTCAGTATTGCCTGGTCTCGGACATATGTCAATAAATGCTGGTTTTGCTCTTGATTTTACCTTCCCCACTTCAATGCCTCTACATCATTAACCAAGTAAAATATTAGCATATATAAGTAACAATTGTGACATGTGAAATGTGAGGAAAAAGATTACTTCCTAAGATATTCAGAAATAGGCTGATGTATATACAAGAGCTTAGGTATATAGGACACATTAAGGAATGTCCATGATACTATTATACCGTTAAAGAGAGGAAAGATACAATGTCGATAACAGAGATAACAGAGAGAGTGTATGAAATATTTCTGATAAATTAGATTGAAAACCTTTGAATATCATAGATCTTTTTATTACTGTATAATATTCTATTGTGTAAACATACTTTCTAGGGATCCATGGAGTTGGCTGGAGCTAGTAGCTTTGAGAGGCTTGCTGCATAGTTTTCTCAGGATAGAACCCATGGCTCCAGGGCAACAATGTGCTTTGAGTTCATGGGATAGTGATGCACTCTCTCTGACAGTAAAGTGTTCAGGCCACTTCCTGACTCTCTGTGTGTTCTCTTGGTCAAGGTCAAAGTTTGACAGGACAATTGGTCTTAGACATTAGTCTTGGGTCCCCTGTATAGCTTGCAAAGCCATTGTATCCTGGGAACTACAACTGTATTGATCTTGACAGTACTCATTATATTCTGTTTCTGATAAAGATATAAAAGTATGGTTGCTCTTAATAAGGTTGTCACAGCTTCAGTTTTGCTGAGACTTTCCAACTGGCTTGACTAATTCTTTGCAACCATATCGGGTGATCTTGGACTGGTAAGGAAGTGTAAACTACCTTCCTTTTATTAGTTATTCCTCAGTTCATGCACAGCTCATTTGTTTCCATTTCTTTATTATTGTGGATACATTAGTAATGAATGCGGACTTTCAGGTTTCTCTAGAGTGGGGTCTATTTTCAGCTTCATGAGGAACCTCTAATCTGATTTCCATAGTGACAACACCAATAGGCACAACCACCAAGATAGAAGAATAAGGGTTTTCTTTCCCCATTGTCATACCAGCATTTGCCATCTTTCACATGTTTATCTTGATAATTTTGTCTTTGATAAGATGGAATCCCAACATAATTTTAATTAACATTTTTTCTGATGTCTAAAGATACTACATTTTTAAAAATGTTTCTTTTTTTTAAAGATTTATTTATTTATTTTATGTATGCAAGTGCATTGTTGCTCTCTTCAGACACACCAGAAGAGGGCATCAGATCTCATTGCAGATGGTTGTGAGCCACCATGTGGTTGCTGGGACTTGAACTCAGGACCTTTGGAAGAACAATCAGTGCTGAGCCATCTCTCCAGACCCTAAAAATGTGTCTTATTTGTTAGTATTTAGTCCTTGAAAAATCTTTCTTTAGTTACATGTCCTGTTTCTAAGTAGCTTTGTTTTCTTCATTCTTAATTTCAGGATTTATTCTAGATACTAACTTTCTGTCATATATATAGAAGTTAAGAAGTTTTTCCATTCTATAAGTCTCCTCTTATATGATGGTTTCCTTTGCTGTATGTTACCTTTTTGTTTTCATGAGGTCCCATTTATTCATTGGTATTCTCAGTGCCAAAGGTACTAGAAGATGGAAAGAGAGCCTATGTTCATGGATTAGTGAGATTAATATTGTGAGAACAATTATCTTACCAAAAGTGGGTTACTTTATTATCACAGTCACTCTCAAACTCCATGGCAATGCCTGAAAAAAAATGGGGTTTTATATACACACACACACACACACACACACACACACACACACACACACACACGATTTCTTAGAATGATTTACAGACTACAATGATTTAATCCCACAATGTTGGACTGTGATTAGAAAGTCTAAAAATCTAGCAGTTGCTTAATCTACAAGGCTGGATGTCTCAACTGGTCTTAAATATGGTAGAATCCCCAAAAAGGAGACTTCAATGACAGGGTAGGAATGGATAGGGTAGCCAGGTAAGAGCAAGTAGACAAAGAACAAACGCTTGAGGAAGGCTTCCAGTAGAAGGTGTGGCCCAGATGAAAGGTGTGTTGTTTCTTCCCACCTTGAGATTTGGATTAAAAGGGGTCTTTGCCTAGCTTTAAAAAATCTGCATTAAAGGCACATGTCTTTCTAACTCAAAGATACAGTTGCAAGTGCACCTTTCTACTTCAAATTAAGAAAAAAATCTCTCATTTGCATCTCTCCGTTTTTTTGTGTTTCATATCCAGATGTAGTCAAGTTGTCAACCAAGAACAGTCATCAGACTGTTTTGACCTAGACCTCAAATTATACTAGTGAGGTGTATTAATAACAGAATGTCATCTACATAAAAATAGACACATTGATAGGAACTGGTCTTCTATAGCCACCTGGGTTACAGGCTATTTGAACCTGTTTTTAGTTAGGTGTGGCTCAGCCTTTAGCACATACCTCTAATCCCTCTGGCTGGAATATAGGCACACCCGTAGTACTCATATTTAATCTCTAACAATAAAGGTAAAGTTAGTTTGTAGAAGGAAGCACCCATGTTTGACAGTGATGCCTAATTGAGTGGCAGAAAAAGTGACCAATCTTTAAAGATTTGCCAGAGTAGGATATTCTCAACTCACATAAGAAGAGAGAGGAAATGGAAGCTACTTAAGGGACAGCAGACAGTACAGGAAGAAGAGAGTACAGTACAGAAATACAGTAGAGTTTGTGAGAAGCTGTACAGTAGAGGTGAGAAGGAGATTCAAGATGCTCATAGAGAAAAGGAGGCGGTCTTACTGGAAGAATTTTACAGAGACAGATTGTAGAGAGAACAAGCTAGACACAGATAAAGACAGAACAAGCAGAAGAATGAGAAGGAAGTAGAAGCTTGGAAAAGATTTTGAGAAATAGTTTGAGGCCAAGTAGATCAATTCAGAGGCCAAGATAGAAGCTGGGTTGAATAAGTCAACTGGGAGAGGAGTTTGAGCCAGAGTAGCTGATGAGTTGAAATAGCCCAGCTCAAGTTCAGAAAGAGTAAGAAAAAGTGAGCTTGTTCAGCAGAAGTCTCAGAGTCTTCAAATATTCAAGGCCTAGACTAGATTGTATGGAGGCTAGAAACTTTCATACTTCTGGCAAGTAGAAGATATTTTGAGGGGCTGGTAAGATGGCTCAGTGGGTAAGAGCACTGACTGCTTTTCTGAAGGTCCTGAGTTCAAATCTAAATAACCACATGGTGGCTTACAACCATCCATAATGAGATCTGACACCCTCTTCTGGTGTGTCTGAAGACAGCTACAGTGTACTTACATATAATAATAAACAAATCTTAATTTTTTAAAAACAATAAAAAAGAAGATATTTTTGCACACCTGAGTGTTGAGTCAGCCATAGGGGTCAGGCAGGTTTTTGTTACATTCCTAACTGAGGGTTCATTAGGTGGCATCTGTTACAGGATGGCTGGCTTGCTTTTGACTCACTGTGTTCCTCCTTGTGTGTCTGACTGTAGATTACCATGGAAAGGCTTGCATACTTTACTTAAGACTTCTGATACAGAGAAGACATGTCACACCTATACAAGGCACCCCTGACCTTTTCCTGGTACTGCCATGTGAGACAGATAAAGAAGTGGAACCTGGATTTTCACTCTGTTGTGGGTATTGCTTCTTGCTTGCCCTGTTGTAGTAGGGAAATATTGCCATGATTGCCACTTTTCCATTGGCAAGATGCCCTATTTAAGCTCTTAACACTTTTCACACATTTAGAACAGAAAACAAAGAAAGAAACAAACAAACAAAGATAATTCTTAGGGGAGTAAACAGAGAATAACTTATGATGAAGTCTCAGGTTCAAAAAGAAAGTTGAGCTGCCAGTGGGATGCCTCAGGAAGTGCTATACTATATGAATTACATGTGTCCCCTGGTTGTACATGGCGTTCCGATAAGGATGTTAGAAAACGTTTTCAGTGTACAACAAAAATTAGATCGATACTTAAAATAGTTTCCCCATAAGGTCTAGGATAATTCTCAAAATATCCTAATTAAATTAAAGAATCATTATTGTTACTAAATCAGGAACATCACTTCGCCTAAAATATTACACCCAGTAATCCTCAGAATCAGGAAGAATCAGCCTATTCAGTTAGTGCTTTATGGAAGGCCATAAAAACCCAAAGCCAATGCATGGACAAAGACTAGCCTGGATGTACTAACAGGCTAGTCTTTGCTTCTTTATTCTTTTTTCTTTATTTTTAAAACTAGGTTACCATTAATCTTCCAAACTTTAATATTTTTGGTAATTCACATTCTGAGGCATGGTCTTTGAAACAGGAAGTGCTCTGTTTTACCATCTCTGCACAGCTTACCTGGTCTGATAAACAGTACTCCCTTCATGAATTACATTCTTTTAGAAAATTTTAGAAAATTGTGAGGTTTCTGTGATTTATTTCTGAATTTTACTTTGTTCATTTCCTTATCTCCCCAATGTTAAGTGATATCATCAACAGAGAATATTACTTTCTGATCTAAGACAGAATATAGATAAGGGCTTTACATATTTCAAGATGATGATAAACAAGTATATTACTTGAAACACTATAGGCATTGGAAAAATGTTAAGGACCATGGATATTTCTGTTCCGGATGAGTTTTAGGGAGGCTAAAGTTTCAGGGTCTGTCTCCACTATGTTTGCTGCTGATTGCCAGTGGCTGGGGTGTGCTGACTACTGGTGAACTGCCCAGCGTTCCTGAGATCTCAGGATAGACACTTTAGCTCTCTCTGATAGGAAATGAGCAGTCACATGCACTACTGCACTTAGTCTAAAATTCCCTCCCTTAATTGTTTCTTCACAGGTAGAATTCAAAGACGAATGTGAAATCATTTCATGCATGCAAATGAAACACCCTAGAGGGTGGCACCAAATACAGTGGAGAGAATAGCCATTCATCCATCATCCATTGTCACGTGATCAGTCAGTTGGCACTGAAATCATTACACCTGAGAAAAAGAAACATCTAATTTTCATTATACCTCTGAATTATTCTGTCACATTGTTATAGCAATTGTGCAAGTGTAGCATAGATGTATGTATAGACAATAAATGTTAGAGGGCTGAAATATAAAAAGGATTTTTATTAAAGCAAACAATTTCAAATAATTAGGAACACATGAATATCCATCGCTCTTTTATGCTCGATGAGAATGATACTTCAGGTTGAATAACGGTGGAAATAAAGCTCATCAGAATCAATTTTCTGCTTCCATTTAAATAAACAAAGCTTTAATATTTGGACCATTACCACTACCGAAGGTACCTAAGTATTTCTCATTCTTATGATTGTACTTCTCATCTTTTCAACTCTGTAAATAATTACCACATTAAGTCGTATTTTAAGTAAAGCCAATGCTGACATGTAATTTAGCGATGTGCTACAGATTTAACGAAGAGGTCATGTTGTTTTGCTCCTCATAGCTTATGATAATTTTCACTTTCTGAAAAAAGATTTTTAACTTATAAATAGTTAAAATGTAAAATATATTATGTATGTACATATAAAGTATTATTGATATGTAAAAATAAAGTTTGGCTTTTACTTACTATATTTTTGGCAGAAATTTTAGAAATAATTCCAAAAATAATCACTTTGCTTTAATATTAGGGTGAAAATGTGGATTTCTTTTCTTCTTAGATTTTTTGCTGCCATTGGAGTTAATGTTGAATTTACTTTTTTACTTTTGTCCTATGATTCACATTTTTTGAATAATCCCTTTTATTTCATAGTTTCTTTCTGACTTCAGGTTTCTCTCCTCCCTTGGCAATCTTTAGCTTTTATTTACATCTTGATATTTCCTTTCCTTCTGATGATATCTGCTCTTTTTCAATCACATACGGCCTGGATGGACTGTTTACTCCTTAACAATCGCTGGCCTTGCCTTAGAAGGATATAAACTTAATATATTAATTTATGGATGGATATTCTCTGTACTGGCTGGTTTTGTGTACCAACTTGACACAGGCTGGAGTTATCACAGAGAAGGAGCTTCAGTTGGGGAAGTGCCTTCATGAGATCCAGCTCTGGGGCATTTTCTCAATTAGTGATCAAGGGGGTAGGGTCCCTTGTGGGTGGTGCCATCCCTGGGCTGGAAGTCTTGGGTTCTATAAGAGAGCAGGCTGAGCAAGCCAGGGGAAGCAAGCCAGTAAGAAACATCTCTCCATGGCCTCTGCATCAGCTCCTGCTTCCTGACCTGCTTGAGTTCCAGTCCTAACTTCCTCTGGTGATAAACAGCCATGTGGAAGTAAGCTGAATAAACCCTTTCCTCCCCAACTTGCTTCTAGGTCATGATGTACGTGTAGGAATCGAAACCCTAAGACATTCTCTTTTGGAAGAAAAAAACATAAATTTCACTATATTTTTAATAACACAGCAATAATATTATTCGACCATCTTTTTCCCTAAAAGATTAACTTTCTTTGTTGGCTATTCTTATTTGATTATTAGACATGCTTTTAAGCTCCTATATAGTTTGCATCACTAATTTGCTACAATAAGCAATTAATGGAGATTTGTATATGTAATGCATTAAATTCAAAAGGAAAATTTAACTATAGCTACTGAGATATAATTTTTTATCTAACTTCCTCCCCTGTTCAAACATGATGTTTTTAGGATACTTTTGTTTTCTAAACCTCCCACTTAATGCTATTTTCTGAGATATATTAAATCATGTTTATATACCTAATGAAGACATTTTCATCAGTGATGGACTACGTAAGACCATGGAGCTCTCATAAAATTATTGTGTGGCTACAGCCGAAGTATCTTTACTACATAGAGATGTTCTAGTCACTGTGCCTTCATAGTCTACACAACAACCTTATAATTTCCTACTGATGGAAGCTAACCTGTGGTGATGTAGAATAAGTTATGCCTCATTCTAATTTGTACAGTATGGAGTAGCTGATTCTTATTGTTTGTTTGAGGCATGAATTATACTATACTATTTATTGCTTTATAAAATAATCCTGTCTATATAGAGTTCACCACAATCATTTTGTTATGATACTCCAGATGTGTTCCATCTTTCACACTTGTGACCATGTCCTTTTCTTGTATTTCATTTCATGCTTCTTTGTTCATTGTGTCCCTTAGCATCATGTAGAACTACCTTGTCTTGATTCTAAGCAGTCCTATGAACCATTGTTATACAAATTAAAGTGGTTAAAAGACTGCAAAGTTGGGAAAAACTAGTAATGCTCACTGCCTACCAATCAGGCTTGCCCCATTACACTGTATCAAAGACCATGAAAAATTATAAGTGTGGACAGATGCTTAGATAGCCATTCATTGAAGGTAACAAGACTAACACAAATCCATTGAGGATGGGTTTCTATGCTGTGTGATGCTGTCCTCTGAGCATAGCACCTGTTAGCATCTTCATTAGGGCAGTTGTGATTACACGGAAGAGACTCCATCCAGTGCCTCTGTGTATATTTCCTTATAGGAGTTAGGGGAAAATTAGGCTCCAGCCAAGCTTCTAGCTATAAAAAATGTACAGAGAGTTCCTATTTATTTTTGTGTACTTTTCATTTTAATTAGAATATATAATTTTCCTCCTGGCCCTTCCCCCTCCTATGTCTTCTCCCTTCAACTTTCCTGTTTCACATCTTACATTTTCTCAAATTCATGGCATCTTATTCTTTGATTGTTACTTGTATGTGAATAAATATATGAATGCAACTTGCTCAGATGTTTTGCTGTTGCCCATATGTATATAATCTCTGGACTGACCACTAACTATTCTGAGAAAGTGAGGTGGCAATTGTGGAAAAAAGGATTCTTTTTTTATTAGTGTTTTTTGTTTGTTTGATTGATTGTTTTTTGTTTTACTTCTTCTTACTTCTTTGCTCACCAGCTTATACTCATGGGAGGTTGAGAATTCTAATATTGTTTATTTAAATGATTGTACAAGTTATATGTTTTCATTAAAAATATGAAACACACTGTTTAAGAAAAAAATGAGACGTTGAGTAGCCAAAAAAAAAGGTTTGACTTTCAAATAAACACACTTCCATATTAAGAAGGACTCTACTACCATTCACTTCCTGTACCACTTGGGTATGATTTTCCAAACCTTAACAGATTTCTCTGGTGCTTATCACAACCTTGAAGTCTTCTTGATATATGTTCTATGCTTCTATTTTGTGTTGTCTTCATCAGAAAAAGCAACAGGCATACAATATTTAGACATGAATTAAGGTATATCTCCATGGGTCAGCACATACAGTTCTACCAATAAATGATCTTCAACCACTCTCTTTGCTTAGTTCAAGTATTTTGTACATCATTGCTTAGATCAGGTGATGGGAGTTGCATGAGTAGATACTAAAGATGTTGAGTCCTGAAAGTTTCTAGAGACAGGTTAGATTTCTATGATGTAATGATATGATAGAATAAAAGGAAGGGAAAATAGTTGCTCACTCAACAAACAAACACAAAACAACAACGAAGCAGACATCCTTAGGTAATGGGAGAGAAATAGTTGGTAAATGGCCATAGTTCATGCTTTTTTATGTTCCAGCATATACATTTTATTTCTCTATGTGTCAATGAAAATGCTTAAATGTAATAAAGCAGACAAGAAAAAGTAGAGAGGTTTTTGGAACTACTTCATATTCCAACTGTCCTTGGTGTAAAAAGCCTATGAACCACAGCAATAACCAGCATGGAAAAATCTTCTCCATGGTGTAAAATGGCACCTATATCTCAGGGGTGACCAACTGCCTCCTACTTGAACTTAGAGTCCACTCAATAGAAAGGAAGTCTATTATCAATTGAAAGGGAGAAAAGGATATGATATTGAAAGGGAAATGTTTTGAAAGGAGGTCCATAGAGACAAAAAGAGGGTGTATGGAAGTGATGGATCTGATCATATATTTTTTATAGATTTGAAATTTTCTTATAACAATTTACAGCAAAATAATTACATTCTCTATGATAGTCTTCATTTTAGTATAAATTAAAATATGTTAATTGAAGAGAGTCAATATTTGTAGACATAGCCAACCACTCTGGCTAGTGAGCTCATGGACTCTAGGGAAGAATCCACTACTGCCACCTCTCTAAATTAGTATAATATCTAATTGATTTCTAGATACTTATCCTTACATCTCTCATAAAAGAACCTTCTTTTTGCAGCAAAAAGAGATTTTTGCAGAAATATACAGCTAGTCAAAATGCAGAAAGCAACAGAGCATCTGTTCATCAGTTGTTCATCTCCAACTAATATATTTACAGCATTATCACTATAACTATGTGTTCAAAAACATTACAGAAGATGGGGCAGAAAGATTGTAAGAACCAAGGTGTCTGATGTGAAATGGTTACCTCAATATGTGAGGAAGTTGAAACATTAAAATATCAATAATAAGGTCACTTAAATAAGACTTCCATAATGATAACACCAGTTGACCTGCCAACATCTCATAAGGCCCCACCCTAGAAAATGTGCTAAAAGCAATTAATTTCTCGAGAGAGGAGGAGCATCAGTTTTTGCCCAGGATGATCCCCCTGTTAGTTCACCCAATTCTACATTAACACAAATCATAAACATTCAAATACATAAAATTAAACAGGTCTTCTCATAGGTAATCGTCAGGGAGACATGGTAATTGTTATACGGAAGAGGGAATTGTGGTGACATGTTGCAAACATAGTATTCATATATGAAGTTCTATTTTTTAAATCCTTTTATTCATTTTATGTGTATGGGTGTTTTGCCTGCATCTATATCTATGCACCCTGTGCATGTGTGGTGGAGACCAAAGGAGGGCTTCAGATCCCCTGGAAGTGGAGTTACAGACATTGTGAGCAGCCTTATGGGTGCTAGGAACTGAACCCAGTTCCTCTAGAATTTCAACCAATGCCCATAACCTCTGAGCCATCTCTCCAGCCACATAAAGTTCTTAAAATTTAAAAGAAATTTATATTTTCAAAACTTCCTTTTAGAATTTATATTAAAATATTCTACTACTAATTTTGTGAATAAATAGAAAATCTGAAAATACTAGACAAAATAGTTTATTGTTCCATAAAAGACACATTTAAAAGATTATAGAATGAAAATATATTATTATAAAACTCAGTAATAAACATATGAAAGACTATACTGGATATATTAGTTAGTTGTATATTGTCTATATAGGAGGGTAATAATACAAATTAGACTCATCACAGAAAGCATTTTCGAAACTAAAAATCTATTGGCACAACATGTACTTCTAAGACCAATGCTATTTAAAGAGTTATTTATTTTAATTTTATCTTTTGAGTGGTTTTTTTTGCATGAATGTGTTTGCACTACATATGTGGCTGTTGCCTGTAGAGGTAAGAAGAGGGTACCATGTCTCTTGGAACTGAAGTTACAAATGATTAGGAGTGGCCATGAAGGTGCTAGACAGAGCAGTGCATGCTAAGGTGGGAGAAAGGGGAGAGACCGGACTTACTAGGCATGTTAACATTACGTTTGGACTGCCTCACAGTTTTGAGTAACAGAAAATGAACAAGTGGACAGAAACACATATGGAGATACAAAACTTAAAAACAAACAAGAATCAATAATTATTTTTGCCTTTTATTTCCCAAGTAACGGAATAACAAGCAGAATTAAGTAAGTTTCATGAAGAATGTGTACAGATACAAAGTTTTAATCCATCTGTAAAAACTGTACCAAAATAACTCAATAATCACAAGTCATAAAACAGCAAAATATGTCTCCATTTTACAGCTAAGTGTTTTGCATAATCAACAGAGACTTTTGAGGACCAGGTGTCTATCACACAGATGACAAACTGATCTTATTTATCACTACGGAATCATCCCACTAAGCACCCCTCAAATGTACCAGCTCACATATTTTCATGGTCATTGTCTTAGTCAGGGTTTCTATTCCTGCACAAACATCATGACCTAGAAGCAAGTTGGGGAGGAAAGGATTTATTCGGCTTACACTTCCACATGGCTGTTCATCACCAGAGGAAGTCAGGACTGGAACTCAGGCAAGTCAGGAAACAGGAGCTGATCCAGAGGCCATGGAGGAAGGTTCCTTACTGGCTTGCTTCCCCTGGCTTGCTCAGCCTGATCTCTTATAGAACCCAAGACTTCCAAACCAGGGAAGGCACCACCCATAAGAGGCCCTACCCCCTTGATCACTAATTGAGAAAACACCCAACAGCTGGATCTCACAGAGGCATTTCCCCAACTGAAGCTCCCTTCTCTGTGATAACTCCAGCCTGTGTCAAGTTGGCACACAAAACCAGCCAGTACAATTGACTCCTTGTCAACTTGACACACAAACATATCACTATTAAGCCTCAAACCTTACTTTCTTATTCATCCCCAAGATCTAAAGTCTCAAAGTCTTTACATATTAAAAATTCAATCTATTTAAAATGTCCAATATCTTTTAAAATTTAAAGTCTCTTAGCTGTGGGCTCCACTAAAATACTTTCTTCTTTCAAGAGGGAAAAATATCAGGGCACAGTCACAATCAAAAGCAAAACCAATGTCTGGAATCTAACTCACGATCTTCTGGGCTTCTCTAAGGGCTTGAGTCACTTCTCTAGCTCTACCCTTTGTAGCACACATCTTGTCTTCTGTGCTTCAGATGCTTGTACTCCACTGCTGCTGCTGTTCTTGGTGGTCATTGCATGGTATTGACATTTCCAAAACACTGCTGTCTTCTGCTGTAACTAGGCTTCACCAATAGCCTCTCATAGACTGTCTTCATGGGGCCAAGCCTCAACTCCTTTGCATGATCACTTCAGTCCTGGGAAATCAATTGTAAACAGAGGCTGCCCCTTCAACAAAGGCCTCCCATGGCCTCTCACTGTGCTGAGCCTCAGCTGTTCTTTATGACTCCTTCATGCCTTTAAAACTAGTACCACCTGGGTGACTCTTACACATTACCAAGTCCTGCTGCAGCACATGGTACAACCTTGGCTATCTCTGGACACAGAGCTTCTTTGTGCTCTCAGAAAACACTTCCCAGAAGATGTCATCTCAGTGATGCTGGTCTCTTCTTAATCACCGCTAATTTCTTAGCTCCAGCTAACCAGCATTAATAGTCCCAGTAATGCGAAGTTTTCACTTTAGTAGTTCTGGTATCTTGTTAATCACAGCAGATTCTTCAGCCCCAGCTAACCAAAACCACACAATTTTCACAATAAAAACAACATGGCCCTGATTAGAATCTTTAATCTTCCCTCTGAAATTTCACAAGTCAGGCCTCCATCTTCTGCACTGTTCTCAACATGATCTTCCAAGCTCCCACAGAACATCCCACAGAGCTCTTAACAACCAATGGCTCTTCTAGCTTAAACTTCCAATGTCCTTCCATAGTCCTTCCCAAAACATGGTCTGGTTGTCACAGGAATACCCCACTTCTGGTACCAATTTGTCTTAGTCAGGGTTTCTATTCCTATACAAACATCATGACCAAGAAGCAAGTTGGGGAGGAAAGGGTTTATTCAGCTTACACTTCCATATGGCTGTTCATCACCAAAGGAAGTCAGGACTGGAACTCAGGCAGGTCAGGAAGCAGGAGCTGATGCAGAGGCCATGGAGGAATGTTCCTTCCTGGCTTGCTTCCCCTGGTTTGCTCAGCCTGATCTCTTATAGAACCCAAGACTTCCAAACCAGAGATGTGTCTGGAATATATTGTGTACTGTCTGTGGTTTTATATAGATGAGCTTAAAGACATGCTGTATCTAACAACATGGTGGAATTTTGCTTGGTTTGATCTTATATAGGTCTTATTCAGGTAACTATAGCTGGTGGGAGTTCACATCTTAAACCACTGCAGATGGCCCATTATATTTTACAACCTTTTTTTTTCCTTTTTTAAATTAAATTATTTTATTACATTCCAAATGTTGCCCCACTTCCCAGTCTCCCCTCCCAGAGTTCTTCATCCCATTACTTCTCCCCTTTGCGGGGGAGGGGAGAAGGGCAATGGGGAGAAGAATATTTAACATCCTTTGTGTGTCTTCTTCTGCCATGCTTTCCAAGTCTTACTATGGGGTTGATAAGTAGCTTTCACTAAGTAGCTAATATTAGTCAATAGCTTGTGAAGGAAGGAGAATCATTTTTTTTGAGTGGGAGGGAACATGGCCAATAGTATGCTGCTGCTGATCCTGCAAATATCTCCTCACCCTTTCTTATATGGACATCAAGAATTGGAATGAGGGAGATATTAAGATGGAGAAAAGAATTATGAAGTCGAAATGGGAATGTTTTGCAGGGAGATGCATAGAGAGAAAAAGAAGGTGTATGGAAGTGATGGATATGATCTTATTTCATTGTATAGATTTGAAATTCTATAACAATTTAAAATAAAATAATTACATTCTCTATGATCTTCTCCATTTTCGTATAAGTTTAAAAAGGTTAGTTAAAGAGATTCAATATTTGTCATTTATGAGCATTTAGAACATGTCAACTGCTATGTTTATGTAACATGTCCTGCTTTTCACAAAAGAAATACAATAATGACTGATCCTGGAGGACACAAAGGCTAAT
>JADRCD010225048.1:0-12487 GCA_019843815.1 Montemys delectorum | reverse complement strand
CCCTGAGTCCTTGGGCTGAAGTCTGCCCTGGAGGGAAGCTCTCCCCTGAGTCCTTGGGCTGAAGTCTGCCCTGGAGGGAAGCTCTCCCCTAGCAGGCAGGGGGCAGAGGTGGTTGCTGATCCAGCTCTGTCACTCAGAAGCTGAGTGGCTCCTGTCCCTGCAGTCCTGAGACTCCCCTGCACTTCCTGAGGCCTATGCCTCCTGGCTGGTCCTGCCTGATTCCTGGGCCTGAAGCCTGCCCTGAGTCCTTGGGCTGAAGTCCACCCTGGAGGGAAGCTCTCCCCTGAGTCCTTGGGCTGAAGTCCGCCCTGGAGGGAAGCTCTCGCCTATCAGGCAGGGGGCAGAGGTGGTCGCTGATCCAGCTCTGTCACTTGGAAGCTGACAGGCCCCTGTCCCTGCAGTCCTGAGGCTCTCCTGCAATTCCTGAGGCCTATGCCTCCCAGCTGGTCCTGCCTTAGCAAGACCCCAGAGAGAAAATGGCGATCTCACCTGAGTCCTTGGGCTGAAGTCTGCCCTGGAGGGAAGCTCTCCGATAGCAGGCAGGGGGCAGAGGTGGTCGCTGATCCAGCTCTGTCACTCGGAAGCTGACAGGCTCCTGTCCCTACAGTCCTGCAACTCCCCTGCACTTCCTGAGGCCTATGCCTCTTGGCTGGTCCCGCCTGATTCCTGGGGCTGAAGCCTGCCCTGAGTCCTTGGGCTGAAGTCTGCCCTGGAGGGAAGCTCTCCCCTATCAGGCAGGGGGCAGAGGTGGTCGCTGATCCAGCTCTGTCACTCAAAAGCTGACAGGCTCCTGTCCCTACAGTCCTGTGACTCCCCTGCCTGGATTGAAAGTTTTTTGGGTGGGTTGGTGTCTCTATCGCTCCATTAGGCTTCCTGCTTGGCTACAGAAGGTAGCCTCTTCAGGTTCCATACCACCAATGTTTTGAGTCACAGCTAAGGTTACCCCAATTGATTCTTGGGTGTCTCCCGTATCCCAGGTTTCTGTCTTGTCCTGAGATGCACCCTCCCATCTGTTGTCAATTTCTGTTCCTTCTCATGGCGATCTAGCCATCTCTACTGTCCCTCCCCACACCTGATCCTGAACCCCCCATTACTCTTCCTAACCCTCTCCCTTCTAGTTCCCTCTCTCCATCTGTCTCTTATGAACATTTTATTGCCCCTTCTAAGTGAGATTCAAGCACCATCTCTTGTGTCTTCTTTCTTGTTTACCTTCTTTGGGTTTGTGGAGTGTAACATGAGTAGCCTGCATTTTATAGTAAATAACCACTTATAAGTGAGCACATACTATGCATGTCTTTTAGAGTCTGAGTTACCTCTCTCAGGATGATATTCTCAAGTTCCATCTATTTGCCTGCAAAATTCATAATGTCTTTGTTTTTAATAGCACAATAGTATTCCATTGTGAAAAAGTACCACATTTCTTTATCCATTCTTCAGCTGAGGAACATTCAGTTTCTGGATATTACAAATAAAGCTGCTATGAACATAGCTGATTAAGTGTCTTTGTGGGCTGGTGGAGCATCTTTTGGGTATATGCCCAGGAGTGGTATAGCTGAGTCTTGAGGTAATATGTTTAAAACATAAAATCTATTCCTCATTTATGGGCTGTACAAAAACAGCCACTGGGACTAGATTTAGCTTGTGGATCATAGGTTCTCAGTTCTTGCTGCAAAGTATTGTGGTTAAGATTCAAGGCATTCAAACCTATGATCATCTATCTGGCTGGTAATCTTGGCTTGTAGCTCCTCTGGGTGACAGCTTTCACATGGACCCTTTTGCGAACGTGACCACTTAGTTTCTTCTCCAGGTCTTTGTTTCTATGATATTTTCATCTTGAAGTATTCATTCTTTAGAACAATAGTGGCTATTTTTATTAATAGAGTCTCAGCCTACAGTGGCCGTCCTCTGCTTCACTGGTCACTATTCTCTTTATTTCCCTCCTACAACTTACTAAATCTGAATGTACCTTGTTTATCAGTTTACTCATTTATTGTCCAGCTTGACCACAAGGGTGAAAGCAACAGGATTTTTCAAAAAATTTTTATTAACCATTATGTGTCCAATGTCTCAGCCAATATTTGTAAGCTGGGGACATGGCTCAGTATGACTTAGATTAACCTGACTAAAACTTTACTGAGGTTTTTCATGTCTAGGGTACTAGGGCTTTTACTAGATAGTTGATAGCTCTCATAGGGAACATTGTCAGTTCAATTATATAATTTTGTTTAAAATGTAGTTTGTGGGTATATGTATATATTTATATAAAATACATATGTATAGTTATATATATAATGTATATAATTTTAGATGATATGAGATGATATTCACAATACATATTGATTAAAGAATAATACTAAATAATAAATCATAGAATAGAATGAGTTAAGTCATTCCCATGATTACAATACAAGAAAGTTAATAGTCTTAGAGTTGGAAAGGAATTCAACAATCGGTTTTCTAAAGCAAGTGTGTCTTTTGCATTTTTCTCCCTTGGGTTCTAGGAGAGATTGGGGATTGTGTTATGAGATACATGACTTTGAGAGCATGTGACAAGCATGTTCCATATGCCTACATCCATCATCCATCCATCATGCATAACTAATTTATGTGCTTGGGGCAATGAATAGAAGGGCCGTGCTCGCTTTCTATTGCTGTGTAACAACAATGCTCACACTATAGTAGGTTAACACAGTCATTCAGTATCTTAGACGTTCAAATGCCTGGCTGGAGTCTCTGCATAAGGTTTCATACTCAAGTATCTCAAAAAGCATACAATCTACAATAAGACTCTGGGAAGAATGCCTCTACACTCATTCATGATGGTGCCTGAAACATTTCTTATGACTTAGAACTGAAACTTCCAGTTATCAGGAATGTACAGATACTATAAGATACTGGTAGTAGCTTGTCACACATCTTCTCAGAGGCCTTCCTCTGAGGCCATCAGATAGCTGGCACCAGTATGCCCTAGGATATGTTTCCATCAATACCCTGCCACCAACTGACTCCAACTCTCTGGCTTACTCAGGTGTATATTTGATTTAGCCTGCCATGATTATCTCCTTTTAATCAACCCTAGATAAATTTAATGATACCTTGAATTGCACCTTTCAAGAATACCTTTTACCATATAATGTGGAACTTTTATAAAAGTAATATAACATCTATTAGTATAATGCAGCAAAGTGAGATGTTCATTATCTGGCCAGATTGTGGTCATGCCAGGGGGTGATAACATACCACATTTGTTCTACTCTTCTTGAGTTGTTTGATGGATTCCTGGCTCAGGTTTCCATATCCTCTTTTCCTATGCTGGTTTTCTCAAAAGTTGGCCTCTCATTATCTAGGAATATGGACTCTTTATATGGCCATTTTGTGTGTGTGTGTGTGTGTGTGTGTGTGTGTGTGTGTGTGTGAAGATACAACACACTGAATGTAGTTCCCAAGGACTCAGCTATGATCTGCTTCCTTCTGGAACAATTTCAAGTGCTCTTCCTTCCATCTGACAACATAACAAGTACAGGGTTCATAAACCAGTTTATAAAGTTCCTGACTGTATCCTTTGGTCCAAATGATTTTTCTAGTGCCAGTATATAGTGCTGTTATTACCTGGGCAACTAGCTGGGCTCTTACAACCATCTATTTTGTCTCGTAATAGCTATTCCTCTGAGTTTCAGAGGTTTTACCTTTTTTAATGTTGAAAAGGAGCAACTAGGAAATGTTGAGAAGGAGTGTGTGTATAGAGTTAGAGTGAATCTGGAATCTGGGGGAAACACACAGAGTCTGATGCCTGTCACCCACATGCAGGCAGACATGGCAAGCCGGAGGTTCTTATGAGATCCACAGAATTTATTTGTTTTTGTTTTGTTATGTGGATCTGGAAATGACAATACTGTATCTTAGAATGCACTTCTGCAGCCACTCAAGTTGAGAAGGAGTTTTGAGATTATAGTGGTCAGGGGATGGAGGCTTCTGCATGAGAAACCGGGAGACAGCAGTGATCGCAAACCCAGCTCGACCAGCAGGGAGTTGGAAGCAGGTGTTAAATAAATGGAAGCTAATATTTAAACTCTGCATGAATCCCAGTTGTTGAAGGTATCAGAGAATTATTCATAAGGTTTGCATCAGCAAATGTACTGTCCTACAAACAAGGGAGATAAATGTTGCCGAGAATGTAGCTCAGGAACGAAGATCATTACTCTCAGCAGCAAAGTCACAGCTAAAAAAACCTTGGCTTTGGGGCTGTATCATGTGGAGCAGAAGTTATGTCCAAAACAACAGTGAGTAGTTGGGGGGATGGAAGTGGAATTTCTAGGGAGATTTTAAAGATACAGTTGAGACTCTGAGACTCTTCTGGAATGATAGATCCAAGAAAAGCCTAAACTTCACCCTACCCCCCCCCCCCCCCACCAAAAGCTGTGGGCCTCCCCTCACACATACGCATTCCACGCAATTTCATAGCAGCCAGCCATTTTATGGCTTTGCTGATCTGCACCCTGTCCCTTCCCAGCACTCTAAATAGATGCTTTTGCCTAAACATTGCGTCCCTACCTGTACCACCCCTGGACTGTACCAGCATTCTTAGTTTCTTGTGTGCATGTTCATGTGTGCGTGCTTCGTTCGCATCAATGAGCTCTGTTTTACTTCCCATCATGGCTGTCACTATATTAAGAACACCATGCTTAGGTTTTCATATTGAGTTTGGAACCCACTCTGCTTCACTGTCAGCTGCCTGCCCTTTTCCCACCTCATTCTCTACCCTCCCCTTGGCTGTGATAACTTCCTTTCTTCCTTAATACATCTCCATTGCCATTTCTCCCTGTTGTTCTTATTTACCCTATAATCATTTTTTTCTACCAGTTAATAAATGGTGTGCTGTTTAGCTTTTTCCCTGTCCAGTGGGTAATGTGATTTTGATGCGCTCTCTGCTGTTCATCTAAGAACAATTCTTAAATAGCCTAGTACAAGTGTCCCCATCTCAGGGGATATGTGCTCTCAGCACCAATGAGGGACTCCAGTGGGACTTGCCATTATTCCCATCTGGCTTGCCGGGCTCAATTTGTTCACACGGAGAGTAAGCGGTATAAATTCTTTTGCAGTAAATAATACAAACACAAGGCTCTCCCTGTTGCCTTCATGCATGGCTGGATCTTCTGTCTGTCCCCTGTTCTCACCGTTATCTGATTGCAAGCAATGGCTTGAAGACAGTTGAGGCTTAGATGGCTGTGAATTTTATTTTCCAGGATATCTTTGGTGAGCCTAGAATAAAATGACCAAACCAATGTCAATGGATTGATAACAAAAATGCCTTTTTAAAAGAAGCTGCCACACTTTTACTGGACTTGAATTACACTCACAAATCAAACTGTTTTCTTCGCAGATCATTTTGCAAGCTGATAGCTATTGTTCTTAGACTTGCTTCATTTAGTCCTTTCTTCAAGAGCTGCCTTAAAAGGCAGCTTCTTTGGGAAGTGTGTGTGTGTGTGTGTGTGTGTGTGTGTGTGTGTGTGTTACCTGTGTTTTTTTTTGTTGTTTTGTTTTTAAAGACAAAGTCTCCCACCGGTCTTGAACCCACAAAGCATGATAGGTTGGCTGACTAGTGAGGCCCAGTGGCTATACCTTCCTATTGCTGGGACTCAAATACATCTGACTATGTCTGGCTTTTCTATGTGAATTCAGGTCTTCTTGAAGGCAAAGCAATTTACTGGTAGCTATATTCTCAGCTCCATAACATCCTATTAATAACCAAAAAGTATGTGCTCATCAAATAGGAATGATAAAACACAGATAATTAAAGAAAATGCCCTTTTAACCCCACCATTCTATAATTAGAAATGGGCACCCGAGGCTACGTAATAATGGTGTGGATTGTGTATATGCTATAAACTTTATCAGAACTTTAGAATCATTCATAAAACTGTACAACATGCTTATATAATGGAATTTGATTTCATGTTGATCTATATTGATCTGTTTTTATTTTATTAGCTAAAATAGAGTATTCTTGTATCAATGTAGTATACTTTTGTATAATTGGTTACTTATTCTTGGCCATTTAGTTTGTTTCAAACTTTATATTTCACACACAAAATTGGAAATAACTCTTTATCGCAGCTTTACTTTCCCTCTAGTAGATTATTGAGTCAAAAAGACATGTTTGGGTCTCTCAAATACATTCTGTTAAATCACTACCCTCAGTCCCTGTGGGCACAGGTCATTTTTCACTCATCATTTGATGGTGTGTACCAATTTTCTCTTCTGTTGATATGTTTGAGTAAGCAGAGCCTTGGTGGCATGGAGACAGAATTAGACATGTCCTCAGAAAGAGGGGTAGCAGTGTCAGGTCTCACAGCAGAAAGACTCTGACTGTGACATGCAGGCTTCAGAAGCTTCCAGATAGTGACAGAACACCGTCCAGTCCAGACTTCTCATCCTTTCCAGACTTTTCCTGTTGCCCTTCTTCTTGCTTGGCCTCTTTATCTCCACTCTAGACCTCATATTGAACTATCAGTCCCACTTCTGCATTTCATCTCATCTCTCTCAGCCTCTGCATTGACCTTTGTAGGTAGTGATTCTCTACCTCATTCTCAACTTGAGTTATCTTTCTGGAGAGATGGAATGTTTCCAGGTGGTCACTTCCAAGAAGTTAGATTGTAGAAAAGCCATGGATGGGAAAGATGTGTTCTTCACAGTTACTAGGAAATAGTAACTGTGCTCTGGGGGAGCCTATTGTTAAGCCCTCTGAGAAATCCATCACATTTTTTATTATCCCCTCAAGGAATCAAAAAGCGTGCTATTTTCAAGCTGTGTTATACAGAAACTCGAAGCTTAAATCACATTTACCTCTCGTTTTTGCTTAGTTCCAATCTCTTGATTTTATTTCCTGAGCCATCATTAGTAGGAGGAAGGCAGTGTGCTTAGCTGGAGTGGAGACAACAGAGTATCTGAGGAACTGATTCTCAAGGGGTGCCTGACTTCTTTTCCAACCCTCTGTTCTTCCTAGTGAGATTGCTCTTCGATGGTTTGGGGGGAAACCATGGCAACTACATAACTTAAAGGACAATATGGAGATCACCTGGAATTACATCCAAAGAGCTTCCCCCAATCTGATCAATAAATTGCTTTTCACTTTCTTAGAGTCTTTATGTTGATGGAGTGGATAGGATAGAGTTGCTGGCTTTGCTCATTTGGGATGGAAGTTACAATCGATGTGGGACTGGCACCCCCAGATGCGTATTTACATGCACATACATAAATGTGCATGTGTGCATAGGCACACATGTAGACATTGAGGCTACAGCTTATGCCCATACCTTCTGCCCAGTAGCTGGAGTGGTTTAGAACTTTAAAGAGAAGAGGGGGCTAGTCAAAGGGTGGTGCATGGTATAATCTCCTTGCTTAGGCTTTGGGATCAACCAATTGACCAAGGTTGGTGATTTATTGGTTGGTAACAGCCACACTGAAGCGCTTAGCGTTGATGGATATTTTTCTCATTACATTTCAAACATAGAAAATGGTCCTCTCTGAATGAAGGATCTGGGGAAACTTTAGTCATTAGTCATACGAAACATTCTTTCTCTCCTGGTGTTACAGACATGGGGAAAATGGCAAGAACTAAAGTGTGTTCCTTGCTCTGAATTGCTTCCACAGAGTACAAAATGAAATGTTTCAGTTTAGTACCTCTATTAGCTTGATGCCTTGCCTATTTTTCTATTTTCTATTTTAGTGGCCTTGTTATAGTCAAATCTTTAATTATGTGGGAAGTAAGAATAATTGAGCGTGTGCTCTGGGTGTATAAGCCCACACAATAACTGTCCAATGGGTCCCTATGTTGGGCAACAGTTGGGCAACGTGCAGAGAGAGCGTTTGTTCTGATGGGCACACTAGAACCTCCTAGACCTCCTAGAAGTGCCAATTGATTGACATAGTTGCCAGTTTCACTGACTTGTTTAGATGTCTGCTCTCAGGTGAGTTCTCTCAGAGACTCTCTGGTCTGGTGCAGAACAGTGTTGTTTCAGAGGCAGTGGAGTTAGCTGCAGTATCTGACAGTTTGTGGAAGCAGATTCAGTAAAAGTGTCCACAAACTGGACTTTAAAGGTGCTTTCTCTTGCATTGTTTCATCTAACACTCTGGAAACCACATGTACTTTATTAATATTAATTGAATTAGCCAATGAGTAAGTGTCAAATTACATCTAAATAAGCCATAATGGTGTTTAAAGAACTTAGCATGTTTTTGGAGATGATCTCAATCCAAGTTGGTGAATTTAAGTGTTTTCCTGGCCCATCCTATAATTTTTTTTTATATATAAAAAAATTAATCTATGTGCCTTAGATCTTGGGAGCACTTTCTTATAAATTCGTGACTGCTAAACTCAGCTAAAACCAAGCCAAGGCTCATCTCAAGCTCATTGAATTTGTGTGGTCCACAGCACCTTGGGTTATTCTTCTAAGCAAAAGGAAGCCATGATGACAACCCACTAATTTCAATATACCTTAAAGTATGGATTTTCCATAAACTCAGTAAACAGCCCAGCATATCTGTTTGGCTTTTAATTCTGAAAGTTATTAGCTCTTTCTAGCCATTTGCAGGTGTAAGCTCATTCCTAATTGTTTCATTTTTATTCTTATCCCAAACACAGTAAATCTTAATGGCTGTTGTGCTAACATTAAGAGGGAATGTGGTAGCTATAGAAAAAGTATTTTAAACACATTAAATTTAGCAGCAATATAATAACGTTTGCAAGCTGTTCATAAGAACCCATTCTGACTTTCAAAGAGTAATTGTGATGAGGCATTTATTAAAGGGACCCTCCAGATGGACACATTGTCCTCACCTCAAGTCATTGACATGACATGTTTTCTTTGTCCACCTCTGAGTCATTCAGAGCTGTGAAAATTCCCATCGTTCCAGTTTAATTATAGAACTGGTGGAGAATGTGTTCTGCTGTTTGGCAGTATTGCCGGCACACTCTCTATTTGTTTATGGCACGTTGGGAGAGCCATTTTAATAAGGTCATATTTGCAATTTAAATGAACTTTAATATTTCTTGCAAAGTCTGGGCCTGCTTATTTATGCAAGGGGTGAACATGGTAGAAATTTATGGTTTAAAAATACGTTCTCCTGTTTTCTTTTCCAAATGGTGTATCTCAGGTGATAAATGCTTTCAACTATATTTAGAACTTTTTCTTTTAGAAAAGGGCAGAAAATCCAAATCAGTGAAATAAATCATGGCTCTAAATGGGGTTGTTAATACTGTATTCTTGGTGCTTTTCCCATTAAAATTTTTACTCCAAACCCCCATGTATGCATTTGTGAGTAAATATCGCTCAGTCATGATCACATCGGGTGGGTGCTTTCTTCTGCTCTGCTTATTATAACACACAAGCAAAGAAGCAAAGCAAAACAAAACAGAACAAAGAACATTGGCTGAACTTTAGTGAGTGACTACTTACTGAATTTGTTTAACCATACTCGATGAAAAGGATTCTCTTGTTTCCAGGTGAGAAGGGCTTCAGAAAAAACTCACTTATAAAGTGTTGGGAACTTGATTCTTGACTGTGTGAGGGAGATAGAAAGCCATTGCTGTCTTGTGCCTGCCTTGAACTCTGCTGCCCACTTTATAGAGGTGCTTTGTTAAAAATCTAGGGTCAAACATGCCTTCAACCACCTATGCTGAAACATCTGACCATCTGGGAATAGCGCGACTCTTTCATGTCTCTTAAACTTTTCTTCATTCATAGGGAGTTCAGTGTTGAGCCTTTCTTCTGTCTTTATTTTCTCTGTAAGCAATGCTTTTATAGAGTAGATGGTTTTGTTTAATTCACTATATACACTTGAAGCTCTAGTTTGTAAACAAGAATGAGACAAGCTATATAGCAGAAGTTTGCTGTTATCTTAAAAAAGAAACAAATTCATCTGCAGAGATAAAAAATTACTTCTGCAAGGGAGTAAATATCAATGGAATGATTTTATTTTTATTTTTTCCCTCTCTCCCTCTTTCCCTCTCTCCCTCCTTCCTTCTCTCCCTCCTCCCTCCCTCCCTCCTTCCCTCCTTCCCTTCTTCTTTTCCATGCCCCATGAGCATACACTGCATTTTCATCTATTGGTGTCAAAGAGGAACTAGGGATGTACTTACCATTTGGAGGGTAGTGAGGGTGTAGTTGCAGTGTGAGCCAGGAAATGCTTTTGTGCTCTGTCCAAGACCCTGCATACAGCAGCCAGGGCTTGGAGGAGCTACAGGTTTCTTCACCCTAGCACTTGGCAGGATGCAGGGCAGTGTGTAAATTTTGATATGCATTTTGAGTGCACTCAGGCTTGGCTATCCCTGGTACATGTATGCAATTGAAAGCCCTGAAAGGTTGAGGATCTTTGCCCACAGGGATCCCAGCCAGCTCTGGGCAGTTGGCTCAAGCCTTGGAAGGATATAGAACTTTCTCTCTCCAGGGTAGAGGCTGGAGCAGATAAGAGGTGGGGCTGGAGGAGATGAAGAAATAATGAAGCTAGGCTTGGGGCATCAAGAAAGTTTTTTTTTTCCCCATTGGACAAGGATGTCAGTTTAACTGACTTGGGAGTTTCCTCGTATTGAAGATAGTCCTACTCCTCAAAAATTCTGAACTTGGTATGTTATGAGGAGTCCCATCTCTCAGAATCAGTGGGGCTATAGGCAGTCATGGCTACCAGGAGGTACACTGGCCATAAGTTTGTATGGAAGCTCTAAGGAAGGCTCTAATATTTCACTGTAATTTGCTTCTGGAGGAAGCTGAAGGATGTTCTGATGAGGACAGAATAGGTATGAGGCAGACCACACAAGCGGCTCTATGCCAGAGGCCCAACCATGGTGATCACCAGATGGAGTCTTCTTTTTGTAGATTCATATGAGATAATATTTTTAAAAATAAAAACAGTATATGTTCAAATGGAGTAATATCCCCTAATTATTTCTATTGATTAAGATTTGAATTTACTTTGATTTTTTAATATGGGCCCTGAAGTTGTTTTTTCAGTCCTAGGAAATTCAATGGTGTTTTCCTCTTGTCTTTATTTTCTCCTCTTTTAATATGAGTGGAGGAAGATGAGATGTTTCTGCTCCGTTCATTTTCTGTTTGAAGCTCTTGTTCATGTTCTTCATCTCTTTACAATGTTTTATGTATTCTGGACGGCTCCATCCCCAGTTCCAGGTTCATTAATCTGATGTTTAATTTGTACCATGCATCTTCTAATACATGAATGCCTGCATTTTTCCCTTTTACTCTCTTATTGGATTACATTAAAAATTCCATTATTTTAAAGCCTAGTTTCCTGTCCTGATATTAATGTTCTTAATTTCTCTTTTGTCCTCTTTAATGATTTTATGCATACCACATTTTAGGATTTTGGGTATTGTTGGCATTTTTAATTCTTGGAATGCCAGTTCTATTTCTATTTACCGTTTGTTCTACGTACTGGTTCTACTTAGGATAGCATAGGCTTTCTGTGGTTTTTAAGGTTTTGGGAAGGGGGTGCATATCTGAGCATTGTAGTCCTAAAGTTGACATTGTTTATTTTTTGATGGTCAAATCCTCTTCATGCTTGTATTGAGGCAGGCCCACAGTCATTGAGTCATTGAATAGGAGCTCATTTGACTAGCCAGCTTGTCTCCAGGCTCGTCTCTGCTGCTTGATCACTAGCATCATGGGTAGCCCTCATGTCTGCATATCTTTTATAAAAATTCCAGGATTTAAACTCATGTCCTTATGCTTACATGGCAAATTCTTTATCCACTGATCATCTCCAAGTTCCTGAGTTTCAAGCTGTGATGGTGAACTTATTTTTCAATGGAGGGCTTACTTTCTGGTGGCAGTCCTATTTGGGTGCTGTGATAACCCCCTTTAGAGCAGATGTATAATTTTCCCCTAAGGGACAAAAAAGTTCACTGTTACAAAACCAGAAGCTTTTCTTTGCAACAGACAGACAAAATTATAGAAACCACAACCAATCAAAATTCAGAGCTGCGGAGCTCAGTCCCAGTGGATACATTTGCAAAGCACTCCCACCCCTAAAGCTCAGGGAGCATGGGGGGAAAGGAGGCAGAAAGATTGTAGGAGCTAGAGCATCAGGGAGTTTTCTGTGAGGTGGTGTCTTCTAGTAATGTCAGAAGCTACACCCATAAAATCTCTTCAACATGACTGTCTGAACATGAGCCTAGCAAGGGCAACAGCACTAGACACGCCAAAGTAGACAGGGAAATGACCATAAAACCTTAGCACTACACAGAGCTACAGACACTAAAGAATGCCCAGTTTGAAGGAGAGCAAAGAAGGAAGGGTTTGAAGGAAGGAAAGGGGAAAGGAAATGATATAATCTCAAAACAAATGAAAAATGGAGGAAGGCATTTTCCATTCCAAAGAAATAAAAATGAATGCATTTCCTTTCTTTGTGTAGGAAAACTTTGGCTTGGCAAAATATTGTAGTACATGTAGTGCTGGCTGCTCCAACCTGACAACCT